>VZUI01041472.1:0-142258 GCA_013401135.1 Cettia cetti | reverse complement strand
TTTTTTTTTTTTTTTTTTTTTTTTTTTTGCTATTGTTGGCAATGAGGCTTTAAATGTTTGTACTGTAAAAAAGCTGGATGCTAGACTTGATAGTCCAAAATCTAAGTGAAATTCAGTCTTTGAAAATTGAACCCTGGGTGACAAATGGTTAATTTGTTTGTTTGCTTATTTGTGTTGTTATGACTTGGAAGATACAGAAAAAGGTCACAAATTCAGTTGAAGAAGTTGATCATCAGACACACATAGGTTAGGAAAAGTTGTGAGAAAAAGTTAAGGAGAGTGGCATGGTTAGAAATATGGGAAACCTCAGGACAGGAATTCTGAATTTGACATGGAAATTAAAAGATTTGGAAGGCATAGAGGAGGCATCCTTTTTTTTTTTAGGCTAGTGTGAGGGAGGACTGGTGGGGGAAAAAAAAGGACATGGGATGCACTGTGTTGTAACCTTAGGTGGATTGCAGTGGTGGAATCAGAGCAAATGTAAATAAGTCTGTGGGTATTTTGAGAGACAGGGGCCTTTCAGAACTGAATGTGAGTGGAGAGAAGAAACAGAAGGATATCTGTGGTTTGGCAATGAAGTGTAATGGAGACAGAACTGCTCTTCCCAGCTTTTGAAATTTACAATAGATGAACCTAGTATGTTTTTCCTGGTTTTGGAAATAACTCAAATTCTTGAACCCCTAACAATTGCCTATCCAAAACTTGTACATTAAGGGACTCCTTGTAGTACACTGCTCGTTTTGAGAATCATTGATAGAGAAACAGTTTATAAATAATAGAAGTGAAAGCCTTGTAACTTTCCTGAATAAAATGCAAACTTTTGAGGTAAGGAGACAAGAAATTTCTGCATGCCCCAATTTTTCACGCTTTTACAGGTACTTTGTTTGTCACATCAGCTTCAAGTTTCTTGGTAATTGCCCATATAGCACTCAGACTCAGACTCATGCAGACACTTACACTGCAATAGATGGATTATAAATCCATTGAATCAAAATAATCATCATGGAATACAGTAAACTTCTTGTGAAGTTTCTGTGAGCTGCATGTATATGCACCTTTTAATCTTTTCCATAATGAAAAGGCATTTTTGACTTGATGAGATGTCGGTATGAAAAGTACTTGCACATAAAAAGTTGTGCTTAGATACATCTGCTATGGTAAATCCCTTTCAGCTAAGTTCTGAATCTGCAAATTCTGACAGCTTTTTATTTAGTGGTACAGCTGTTAGCACAGGTACATATGGTAGTGATGCTTAGAAATACTACCTGTGAGTTCTTAAATATGTATAAAGCAAAGAAATCCTTTACCTTCATTTGGCATTTTTAAGATAAACCACACTGGCTCTTGAAAATGTAATTTTAAATCTTCAACTACAAGGCTTTTTAAAAAATGATGGATTTTTTTTTTTTTTCCAGAAATTCAACTTAGGACCCTGAATCAGACAGTGAATTTAGTTGGAATTACTTCCTATATGCATCCATATCCCATTTTTACAGTGAGTATAGGGACTGAACTTTCAATCTAAGTCGGAAGACTTTATTAAAACAAATACAGCATACCTGACCAGATAAACCCAGGAAAACCTCAGGTGAAGGAGAGTCAATTACAAGGCTGGAAAACAAATTACTGCTTGCTTCATGTCATTCAAGTGTGCTGTCTTTTCCTTAGTCCTTCTTTCAAACCCAGTTCATTCCCTCACAGTGGTTGCCCAGCTTGAGACAATCTGCATTTTCCATATTGAGATTTTTCCTCAGAGTCCCTGAGAAAATATCCTTACTCAGTCACCTTTTGATGCTTGACTGTGGTTCTGCTTTCTGAAGCTGTCAAGAACGCTGTCAGTCTTAGCTGCCCTGTAGCTTCCCTACTTGCCATCTGTCCCTATCTGTCACATGTGTGCCTATTTACTATATTTTTAATGGTTGAGCGCTCAGTGTTTAGGGAAGACATCCCATTTCTTTACCAACTCATTCCTGAAAACTGCTGGTTTAGTCTTTGCCACATGGCATTTTATGAATTGCAGGGAGTTTTATGGTGTACTGTAAACTGTAACCTCATGAAATAGTGAAAACATCAAATTCTGTAAAGGATAAACATGAATTTTTATCTCTTTAGCATAATATTAAGTGTGAATTTGCCTTGCTGCTGTTTTCCTGTGTGCTTGCCACAGAGGCTTGTACTTGACCATTTAAATCATTTACATGCAGGAAAATAGTGTTTGTTTACTCTCAGTATTCCTCCAGTGACAGTGACTTCACATTGTTTGCAGCTATTAAGTGACCTTTTTTTTTTCTTTGTAATTTGGATCAGAGCAATCAAGGTGGTATTTTATTCCAATTATGTCAGCTCTTATTGCTTTGCATCCTTTATGTCGTTCCTGTCTGTATGTGTAGATGTATTTTAGAGACAAGACATAAGAAGCATATTGTGGAGAAGAACTTGCTAAAAAAAAATTTCCTTAATATTTTGGAAGTGTGTAGGAAGAAATTTTAAGCTAATGACACCTCATTCAGTTTTTTGGGGGTTTTTTTTGTTTTTTTTTTTTTTTTTTTTTTTTTTTCTGTTGAAAGTAGGTCAAGACTGATTTTGGCCCTATTAAAACCAGAGTAGATTTTTACTTTCTTATTTAACAGTGACTGGCTACTGAGTGTAGAGAAGGTAGCGGGGAGAAAGGGCCAAGGTTCTTCTCTACTCCCCCTCTCTAGACACAGGATGTAATGGTATTGTTCAAATACTGTTTGGTACTGTGTGCCTCTCAAGCTGAAGTGCCTGTGGGGAGAACAGCAAAGGAAGGGCAGGTGGAAATGCAGCTCCAGAGCTGCAGTGATAGTACGGTGCTTTCTTGTTCTTCCTAGGAACTGAGGTGAGGAATCTCTTGCTTTACTTCCTTTTCTCTACAGCAGTGCATGTACCACCATCATTAATGACTGCTTTGGATGTAAAGAGCAATGGCATAATGACACAGTAAAACTCTTTTATTTGACATTAATAGAAGCAAATTTTGTACCTGCAGCTGATGGTATGAATGTCTAATGTTTCCTCAACAACTGCTTTTCTCTTAAATTTCTTGAGGAATTGATAAAATGTGCAATTAACTGATAAGCTTAGTGGGTATAAACTTAATCACATCATACTCTACTTACGCAAAAACTATATGCACATTTTATTGTGGGATTTGGGACTTCATTTTGTTTTAAGCTTGAGAATGACTCTATTCTTTCTGATTAGCCTTGCTATAGGTTATTTGATGTTAGTTTTTGAATACACACCCAGGCATATCATCTTGTTGGAAAGAGGACTGCAAATACCAAAGCATAACTATCTTAACACAGTTGCTTTCTCTTCAGAGAGTAGTTTTTCAATGATGAGTTGAGAAAAACAAAAATTCTGATTTGTATGGATTTAAGAGCCTTTCATGTTTATAGACATGGGTAAATGAAACTCTGAAGTTCATCTGTTCTAATTTAGGAAATGCTAAATGTGTCTTTTTGTTATTGCCTAGCCTGTAGGCAAACTGTTCCCTCAGTGCACACAGAGTTTTATTTACAATTGCATAAGTGTCCCTGGTGCATGCTTTGGCAATTCAGTCACATATGTTGGGCAGTCCTATCAAGGAATATATCCTGCATTTGCATCTTCTGGGTGTTGGATGAAAGGGGAGGGGAAAAATGGTTTCCTTCAAAGAGATTGGTTTTATTTGTTTGTTTTTATTTTAGATACTTCTTACAGTAGCAGAGAATGCTAATATCCATAGTTGGATAAGATTTAAAGTCATGATGTCAGCAGCATCCTTGTTTCAGAAGATGGAATTAATTCTTATCTATAGCTTTCCATATTCCTGTGCTGCTATTGAGAAATAGTAATTAATAGGGAGGTCAGCTCACTGAACAGTCTTGAATACAATGTTGCTTGTTTTCACTGAGCTCAGTATTTCAGACTGCTTGACTCAAATGCTTCGTCTGGAACCAGTCCCACTAGCTAAACTTACAGTTTTTGCTGTGAAGATTCAGAGGCCACCCTGAGATCTCCACAAGTGATACCAGTGTGAGAAAACTTTTCTCAAATAAATAAATGTGGAGATTTCCTTAATACAATATGAGGTATACTCACTTTCTAGTAGAAATATTCATCAGGTGATCCAGAAATAATTTGCTAATTAATCAAAATTACTTGCTTACTTTTAAGACAAAATCTGTTTATCCCTCCCTTCTTACAAGACTCAGCTGACTTCTTCAGATATCTCACAGAACCACAGACTTCAGATTATTTGATAAATCTTTCAGAACTTTGTCTTTTCCAGTAGGATCTAAAATCACCAGCTAATTTGATATTTACAGTTTCTGAGGCAGTGTTGAAATCATGGATTTACACAAATCTGTCATTTAAGATGTTTTGTTGAGTTGCTGAATGTTAAACTCCTTTCAGCTTTTCACTACAATGGATAGTGGCTCAGATTTCTCTGACTTTCAGGTGATATTAACAGCGAGATAATCTTTATCAAATAAGGGTGTGGCATACAAGAGACTTACGGCCTCAATGCCACTGTTTGAAATCTATTAAAATTCTTCCTTAAATAAAATTGTGAGTTTTTCAATCTACCCAGAATGACTTTTTTTTTTAAATAGTGGCACCAAAATCTTCTGCCCTCCCCAATACAGTAATTTCCATAAGTGACAAACACAGTGAACAGGAAGGGAATTTAGTCCATCTTTTATTTGCATTGGAAAGCAAGGATAATGGTATTTTATTTGAATGCTACAGATTTCAGATTTTTTTTTCAATATTTACTATAATACTCCTGGTTAAATTTTTTAAAAATCTGATAACTGTAAAACATGGGCCAGTATTCTGCCAGAATAGCATAGCTGGAAGTCCACGTGAAATGCTGTATCCTTTTACAAATTTTTTTATATTTGAATCAGTAATTTTTCAGAGGAAGGTTTGCATTTACTTCTTAAAGGTCTAGTTGATTAGTAATAGCAGTAATTATTTTGTTCTTGTAGATAATTGTATAAAATGTGTTTGATCTATTTTTAAAACTAACTGTCAGATCACTTTTTTCTGTTCTCTATGGCTGGACATTACTTATGGAATACAGCAGGAAATAAATCACCATTGAGTTACTAGCTAATGAGATAGCTCTTCTGAAATTTTAAGGATTATAAAAAGCAAAATATTGTACAGTAGTTTGTTTTCTTTTTTTTTTTTAATGCAGGGTGAAGTAATGTTCATGGCAATCTACTCTTTTGACCACAAAGAACAGCATTATGATTTCAAGAGCTAATAATTTTCAGTACAAATGATTTATGGAAATGAACGGACATCTTCAAATATTTTGCTGAAGATTGGAACTCAGAGCGAATAGTTATTGCCCTTAAAATCAGTACTAATTTTCACAGTTGCTGTAATATTTAACCTTTAAAAAATTACTTATTTGTCATTGTTTTGCCTTACTAAGGAAGCCAGCTTTACAATATACATGTGCTTTGATGACTGTGAGTGGCAATTATGCTTTGAATGTGTAGGTTTAAAAAGTGTTATTCATTTTGTATGTGGAATGAATCAGGTATACTTGCTCACTGATAATGGTCTGTTATGCATAACTTGTTATAAGGGTAAAGGCAGCTGAGGGATTGAGAGGGGACTGCAGAGTGTCCATCAGGGGAAAACAGAGTCAATCACATAAGGGAAGAAAATAAACTAAATAATGGAAGCACCAAGCTAAACCTGGCTGTATGAAATTGAGACCAAATAGCTTGAAGAGTAAGTGAGACTAATACTGGAATTACTTACTTGGTCAAACCAACAATCTTTCAAAGTCACTAAAAATTGTGGGTGCTGAACTTCAAGGAGGGACTCTATTTTCAGAGCTGAAGGCAGGAGTCGGCTGTATAAACATTGTGGAGAGGCTTTTTGTTAAAGATATTCCCCTAGTTCACTAGGTGATAGTTCTAGTTCCCTTAGGGTACAGTAGGCACTTGGAACTGGTTGGTAGGCGAGATGATGATGCAGATTTGTCTAAACCTGCTGTATTTCCAAGCAAAACCCCTGAGAAAGAGGGGGATGTTACCTGAGGATGCCTGAAACAGAGCTAGTTGCCTGCATTTAAACTACTATATCTTATTTGACCCTGAATGTCTTCTAAGAACCATTGGACTGAGTAAAAATGATTTTGCATGCTCAGTTACACTTTTGAAGTGGTCTTAAATATTAATAGTAGTATATATGTAGGCAGAGAAATGAGTGTTCTTCTATTTACTCCTAAAAAGTTCAGCTTGGTGTATTTTCTAGGTCTGTGTTCATTTCTGTTTGTACAAGGTGTTTATTACTGATGCCTCATGATTTGAAGGTCACATTACACATCCAAGATGTGTGATTTAACTACAGACATGGAATTCAGAATTCCATGTCTTTTGTGGCATCTGTAGTTAATTTCGGGGGTTTTTTACATGTTAATAACTTAAATATCTTTGCTTTGTATTTTGGAAAAGTTGAAATATGGCAAGAAGGAAAGAAACTGCCTTAGAAGCAGTGCTGTGTGTTTCAACATTTTGAAATCAGTGTCTCTGTTTATACCCTAAGTGCCTTACCAGTGGAGGCTGCATCTGTCTCAGTGGAGAAACACAGGCACATTGAGTTTAGTTTTGTACACATCTGTAAGTACATAAGTGTTCCTCAGGCAAAATGCTTGTTTTCCTTTAGTGCTGGATCGTTACAGTAGTGTGAATGTTTGCATATACAAATTAATTGAAGCCTAATGCATTCAAACAGGAACTCTTAATAAAACACTGTTTTTTATAGGTAACATTTGAGGGTTTTTTAAATGAAAGAGTAAAATGTTGATAAAAGTAAAGTGGAATAATACAATGATCAGTATTTTCATGTCTTCTACTTGCTTGTGAATAGTAATGTAATGAATTTTATGAGATGATTCAAGATGTTTCTAAATTCACTGTTAATCTGCTTTGATGATAGAAAGACACCAGTGCTAGTTATAAACATTTTTAAATTGACGTCATGCTTAGGAAATACCGTAATTTAGGTGGCATGGTTTTAATTTACCCCTTTAATTTACTCCTTTGTCCCCTTGTGCATGGGCAGTTTGATATAATCTCTGGCTGCCTAATCACTGGTACATTTCTCTCCACACACCCTTCCCCCCAGTCCTGCCTCATTCAGTGAAGAGGATAGATGATATTCACTTCCTAAGACATTAATCAATATTTTATTCTAGCCTGGTTGTTCATTTTGAGCCCCAGGCTCTGTTTACTGTAGGCTAATAATTTCTGTGTGGATTTTTTTGTGGTTCTCATTGCTGCAGTGTTTGTATACCTCACAAAAAAAAAAAAAAAAAAATAAACACCCATTTAAGGTCAAGAGATGATCTGACAAGTGTAAGAATAGAGAGTAACAGAACCATGAAATGTTTTGGGTTGGAATGGATTTTGAGATATCACCTAGTCCAACCCCCTGCCATGGACAGGGTCACCTTCTTCTAGATGAGGTTGCTCAAAGCCCCATCCAGCCTGACCTTGAATGTTTCAAGGGATGGACCTTCCACCTCTCCGGGCAGCCTTATGACACCTGTGGTGCCTCACCACCCTCATTACTTTAAATCCAATCTAAATCTACTCTCTCTTAGTTTTAAACTATTACCTCTTGTTCTGTTTCTACTGCATCACTACTGCTGGTAAAACGGCTCTCTCCACCTTTCTTATAAGCCGCTGTTAAATTTGAAAGCCTGCAGTAAGGTCTCCCTGGAGCCTTCTCTCTCCAGGCTGAACAACCCCAGTTCTCTCAGCCTTTCCTCGCAGAAGAGGTGCTCCAGCCCTCTGATCACTTCTGTGGCCCTCCTCTGGAGTCACTCCAATGGGTCCATGTCCTTATGTTGAGAGCCCCGAAGCTGGATGCAGTACCCAGGTGGGGTCTCACAAAGGAAGAGAATCACTTCCCTCAGCCTCTTGAACAGGCTTCTTTTTATGCAGGCCAAGAGAGAACTGCCTTTCTGGGCTGCAAGCTCATGCTGCTGGCTCTTGTTCACTTTTTCATCTGCCAATATCCCCTTCTCTGCAGGGCGGCTTACAATCCAATTGGAAGATTAAAAGGAAGAGATCCTGTGTTTTAGTATTTGACCCCTTACTTTGCAGCTTCTGGCTTAGGTTGGCATAGAAAAGTGTTTTATTAGCCACTTGGAGAGCTGCCAAGCAGATTACTGCAGCATCTGTCTTTTTAAGATGCTGTTTCTGATTGCCTCTGTAGTTGCAGATCCGCAGGAGAAGATTTAGTCTTTTACTCCAATTAAATCACAGACAGATGTAAAAGAGGAAAAAGTGGGTAAGGAAAAGAACTTAGGAACAGGAAGACAAGAGAAATAAAAAGCACTACATTCCACACTGATGATCTCTAGCCTAATTCAACTGATTTATCCCTGGGGTGGATCTTTCTTAATCAGTGACTAGGAAAAGGATTCTTTGAAAATCATGGAAGATGTTCCTAAAGTATGGGTGCACTCAGATTTTGGCATGTACAAGAAAACTTATTAGCAGAAATAAAATCTTAAAAACCTTAATAAAGTTTCTCATTAATTTTATATTTAAACAAACTTCCTTTGTCCAGTTTTTGTCCCTAGTCAGAGCACTTCTTCCAGCAGCCAGCTGGTAAAAAGTTGTGAGCTTAATACGTGAATGTGCTTTGGCCTCTGTAAGTCTGGGAGCTCGAATTACATCAAAAAAGATGTGAAGAGGAATTATATGGTGGAATTCCCCTCTCCTATCAGTAGGGTGAGAAACCTTGGAGTTTTGTGACTCTGTGGTTGCGTTGGTCACAAGTCCAGCACCGTAAACAGTGCACTGTGTCACCCACTCTGGTGGTGGGTGATGCTGTATAGACAGCTCTGCAGGGGGAGCTGATGTGACAGCTACAAAAAAAAAAAAAAAGAAGAAAAAAAAAAAAAAGAAGAAAAAAAAAAGCCCTGTCAAGCCAGAGTATACTCATGGGTACTTTGTTTCAATACATCTTTTCTATGATGGAAAATTAAAGCTGCTGCTAAATTCTAGATGCCTTAAGGGACTGTTCACATCTATCAGCTCTGATTTTTCAAACTTTATCATATTTGCATGAGTTCTCATAGGCAAATTCCTGACATCCAAGTGATCTTCTATGAAAGGTCCCATTTAATATCTTAAAGATTTCAAGCATTTCAATTACAAGCAGAGTTTTTTAAATTAATCTTTCTTGTGGAAAAACACTCAAATGATTTCAAAGAAATTTTCCCTTACACTACTTCTTCTATATCTATGTCCCATTTTCTTGATCTACTGTTGTTTTTCTTCAGAGTACCTCTTAAGCCTTATACAGACAGTAAACAAGAAAAGTTTTAGCCTTATTGGTGAAAGCTTGACAAAACTTATTAGCCAGTGATAATGGTGTATGATAGGAGTCATTTAGCCATACTCTATAACCAATTTGTCCTCTCATAATAAAATACTGAAAGAAATTCAGAGTTTTGAAGAAACTTGTCTTTAAACTCTTTGGGTCCAGCTTATTACAACCTGGAGTTAAAAGAGGTTCCTATCAGTGTTTCATTTTCAAACCAGCAGTGTGAACCACCTGTTCTAGACTTCTTGTATGCTCCTTGCCAGGTTTTATTGTATACTGTTAAAAGTACTGCTACTTACTACTTAAAGGAATGAAAGTAATCAATACTGGAATAAATGAGTAACCCTTAAAAATGGAGACTAGTAAATATCTGATCTCTATCTTGTAGGAGAGACCTCTCTGTGCATATTTCATTCTTGGTGATGGATTTAAGTCTAGTTCTTCCCAAGGTAATGTTGAATCAAAGTAGGTTTTCTTCCAAAAATGGTTGGAAGTCCTATGTTTGTGTGCTGTCAGCAGCTGAAGCAAGTTGTATATACAAGTTTAACCAAAATGTCTTTTACCTTACCTCATGCACAATTAGGAAATATGCAGAAGAGATGTTGATAGCATTAAGTGTTCTGAAAAGTAAGAGAAATATTTCTTAGACATGTGACTGTGTTAAACATGTTTAACAATTTATCCAGTTTAGCGTCTGTAAATTAACTTTTGTGGTGGTTCTTTGCTTACAAATACTAGGCTGAACCATTTTCTCTGGATTAGACAGAGCTGAATGTACTGAGTCTTTGTCCTGTTCAAAGGGCAATTACTATTTCAAAATTTTATTTATGTTTTGAAGAAGTTGTTCTGTTACCTCCCTTTTCTCCATGCTGTGGTACGTAGCAGTTAGTTCTCCTGCCACTCTTCATATTTTAGCCCCTTGTTGCCTGTTGTGTTGCAGGGGTTCTGAGAGTATGCTGTTGGAAGGATAGAAGAACATTGCAAAAATCATTATGCTCTCCACAGCCTTTCCCAGGCTGGTATGGTATGTCTCTTTTGAGGGCTTTGTTGCTCTTGAAAAATAATATGTTGTCGTATATAATGAATAGAAAATCTTCATCTCCTGGCTCTTTTGCATTTTAAAGAGTTACGTTGTATTTCTTAGTTTTGTACTTCACCAGCAAGAGTGTTTTCTTTTTGGCAGTTTTCAAGAGATTCTTGTCTTTGATTAGAAGTTGTGTGAATAAGAGCATACAGTTTATTTCTTGTTTGATGGAAATGTTGTTAGTAATCACTTACAACATTGTTATCTTGTATTTGTAACTTTTTATTATTCCCATGAGAATATGTAATTATTATGGAACGGCTTATTCAGAGATAAAAACAATTTCAAATTTGTATTGCAGAAAATACTTCCAGTGTTATCACAACATTTCAAGTTGTGTGTATTTTACAAGTACATCTGACAGAGCACTAACCCTTAGCTTCTTGAAAACAAATTCTCCAGCTGTAAACTTCCCTGGAGTTTTCGCATGGAGACTTCAGTGTAACTTAAAAAGATAGAGATATCTCTTTCAGTGTTCTTAGTATGCACTTTGTGGCTTAAAAAATTATTTGGTATTATGAGAAAAAGGAGTAAATTATTTACCTTAGGCATCGCTCATTTTGAAACCAGCCTCTTGAATAATAGCTAGATGTTGGAGTCCAGGTTATGTGGAAAACTCCTCGAGCTGCCCTGGGGGGTTTGGAACCCTGGCTGGGACCCCAGGAAAGCATTGCCTTTGACCTTAATCCATGGGAAGAGCTTCCAACACTCATAGATGAACTAAAAGCAGCAAAGATTCAAAATAAATACTAGTTTAGTTTATCACAGAGTGAAAATTTGTAGTTTTGGGCTTTCTTAGAGTGGAGGTGAATGGGAGCAAGATGAAGAATTTTGGGCAGTGTCTCATCTCCTTCTTCTTCTCCTTCTCCTCCATCTTCTGCAGTGATTGTGGCACAAAGACATTGGTAGAATGGATTTGAGGTAGAAATAGTGTGTCTAGGGTAGGTAGTAATTATTGGTACAAAATTGTAAATATACTATGTTTTAAGAGTTAATTGGATCAAAAACCTTTAAAACAACCTTGTAACCCCCATCTGGGTGCTTGCCAGCTCTGTCTTTCAGCGAGTTAAGCCTGGTGAGGGGCAGCTTGCAAACTTAGAGATAAGAAACTTAACAAACAGCCTTGAAGACGAAGCAGCAAGTTCCACTCCTTTTCAAACCCTGTTACAGGATTTTGTAGGGGAAAACCCCAAATTAGGGGGTTCCCGGGAAGGGTAGCCCCCAACAGCTAGACAAAGTCATGGAAAGAAAATTCGTTTAGAGCCATTCAAAGGTGCCAGAAGTACTTAAGGCACTTGTCTGGCAGAATCATTGAATGCTGAGTTTTCAGGGAAGGCATTATCATCCACAACCCACATTTGCCTTGTTTTCTACATACCTGTGTAGCCCAAGCTGTGTGTCCAATTATTGAATCTCCAATAAGAACACCGATTATTATATTATCATCATAATAATTTTAAAAATTTGATCTAAATTAAATTGAATTTAAACGCATAAAGCTATTTAAGAGGCACTCTTTACATAAAATCATGGGAAAGCAATTTGACAATAATCTTCTGGTATGTCTTTTGCCTTTAGTACATTTTAGACTGCTTTGTTATAAATTAAAATGAAAATGGGAGATTATTGTATTAGCAGTCAGCTTTGTATCAATATTGAAGTCCAATTCTGGTGGAATTGACATTACCAAATTGAATAGTTTTTAAAAAAAATAATCTTGGTGGGAAGTGAATTGACTCAGTGGGCAATAAAGTGGGAACAGTTTAGTATTTAAGAAATGCTTTTGGAATTAAAGCTTAGAAGGTATTCCAAATGTTCTGTCTGTTTTATCTGTTTTATGTAGCTGTTATATTTCTGTCACTTAGGTAGCCTGCTGAAAGCTGAAACAAAACTGGAGCTAGTTTTTTTGAATGCTTTTGGTTCCCTGTAATATTAATCAAAATGACTCTGCAACTCTTTAAATGTTATCAGTACAAAAAGCAGATCCTGGATGCCAGCGTTGTGAATGGTTGGTCAATACCTTTTCTTATACCTTAGTCATTGAAATTATTATACAAAATTGGTCCTTCTGTGAATCTCTTGTTAAAATGTTAGTCAAACTTTAAAGTTACCTGTGTACGTTGTAATAATGGAGAAAGAAAGTTGCAAAAGAACCTTCACATTGATCTATACTGTCTCTTCTATTTTAAAATTTTGACTTTTAATTTGGATATATGTATTTTTTGCATGTGAATTACAGCATTGCTTTCTTAAGGCAGAGTAGTAAAAAAAAAGTTTTAGAATACTGAAGATTTGTTTGAATCATATAGTAAGAATTTTTTATGTATAGCAGAACTGTAAAGCTTATTCTTTGTGATAAAATGGTTTAATATCTACTCTGAATCTGCCATGTGTAGCTTCTGAAAAAAATTATGTGCCATTTAAAAGTTTCTAGTTGGAAGATTATTTAAATGTGGCAGGCTTTTATTTGAAGGATATTATGAATTAATGTTATGTATAAGCATATGGAGAGTAAGATTAATCAAAGCCCTTCATGCCCACAGCAATTTATTATAGTAGTCAACGTCTCTCAAACTGTTGTGTAATTAATACTTTAGTTCTACAAGGTGTTAATTCAGATCCTTGAAATGTTAAGGATCCTCTTAGAGAAGTCTTTGGGAAGATCTCATTGAGTGGCCTGTTCTGTAATAAAATACCCATCACAGAAGAATCTTTTCTGGTTTTATCCTGCAGTATCTTCATATATTGATTGGTATGCTAGATTAAATATAACTTAGCATAAATTCAAGGCGCTGGTAAATGCAGAAAGGAAAAGCTGATGCTTTGCTGCTTTGTCCAAGCCTGTTAGTCATATAGCTGCAGGGGAACAACCCACTTCATGGCAATATGGAGAGTTTGATAGTGACTGGGGTGCAGGACCAATACAGCTGTTTCTGGAACTGTGGTCTTGAAAAAGAAGGGTGGTTTCTTTGTTTCTAAAATGTCTAAAATTAAGGAAACTGATAAAGGGATTATTATGGGACTAGGTACGTGGTACCAGATGTCTCCCTGTTTTAATCTCTAAAAAGTAGTTGTGCTGTGATTAGGCACATTCTATCTTTACTGTCTTCAAGGAGATCTTGTAGGCATTCACATGGATGGTAGTCCTGTGAGCTGTTTTAAAGTGGGCATGAAACTAGAGCTGAAGACTTCTAGCCAGGATAAACCAGCACTTCCTCAAAAAAAGTCACTTTTCTCTTGTCTCAGTTAATGTGCCAATGCTTGTTTCTCCTTGCCCAGCCTTCCTCAACCCCGAAGTGCATGTGGCTGTAAATTGAGTTGTTTTTGAAATCTGTCTCAATTAAAATTAGCTATATTTACATTTGTGCAGCTGCATGTAAGGGAAGGAAGACAGCTTGAGGATAACAACTGGGGCTAGGAGGGCTGAGACTGTTGATTCTTCTGCCAGCTTGATTAGTGCTCTGGGTTACAATCAAACTGTTGAGCTTAGCAGCTATAGAAATATCACACACATTTGCAGCTTTAGATCACGCTCAGATCATATTTGATGTAAAATTTTGCCTCTGTCATGGTTCACCATTTGCTGTCACAATCTGCAGTTAGGATTCACCAGTTTTCACAGGTGATGTTTTCCAGCAGGGAAGAAGTATGCATATGGAAACACCAGGCATACAGTCCTAAGGAGTCAAAAAGCATGAGAGAAATCACCCATCCTTGAAAATTTTGACTAATCTTTTCCTTCGTCAGGAAGAAACAGACTTAAAATACCAATGGGAAAAAAACCCCCAAAACCTCACACTCTTTTAACCCAGAGAATATAAAGGCTGTGTTGGCTTTGGAGCATTAAGTTTAATAGGTGGCAGTATAAATCAACTTTGGAACCAGAAAAAAGTCTAATTTATTTTATACCCAAAGATTTTTTGCTGTTTCTTCTTGGTTGTTTTGTGGGATTTTTTTTCTCTACTTTTTTCCCATCTCCTCTTTTTTCTTCATGGTTGTGATTTGAAGAACATCTTCCCTGGTTTTCTGGGCTCCTATTTTGCTGTTCTTACTGTTTTTTTTCCTCCTGTTGTTCTGTGTCATGTTCCTACCTCACTCTTGTTTCCTGTTTTAGTTCAGTTACTTCCTTGCTCCTTCTGTTTCTGTGTATCTCCCACCCACCCAAGCATCAATCCCACCACCTGGTCATGGGATTTGAAAAGCCTACCAGACTGAAGGCTGGTAATTGATATTTGAAATAGAAAGCCACGCTGTCTAGAGGCAGTGCCTGAGTGAGACACCAAAAAAACTCAAGTCTTGTTGTAGCCATCAGAAAAGGGATAATCCTGTGGACTTTTGGATCTTCCTGCTAATAAAATGGTCTGATGAAATATATGTTTGTAAAAAATATATCTCTTGTAAGCAAGAGGAGCTTTTTATTTTTATTGGCACTTCATACAGTGTTGGAGGACATCTTATATTTCTGACCTGTTCATTCTCTCTGTGTTCCTGCCTGGGCCATTGTTAGTGAATACATTTGTCTTCTCCATTAGCTTTTCTGGACAGCTTGAGGTTTTCTGTGGGTTTCATTTCTGCCAGTAGATCCCTGAAGATGAGAGGTGCTTCTCAGCTGTATTACACAGATGTTGTTAGTACTGTGTGCATTCTTTATGTTTCAAGATTGCTACCTCAGAGAAAAAGAAAATATTCCCAGGATGTGTATGAAGCAGTTGGGTGTGCCAAGCAGTGGTTGTGAGGTGCTAGTGGCCTCATGGTGGGGGTACAAGTGCCTGAGTGAGGGGCAAGTCAAGTAAGTGTCCATTCTTTTGGGCGGGCCCTTAGAAAGGCTGCAAGAAGGAAGGGGGGCTCAGGTTGACAAGATGGGGAACAGGAGCTGAGAGGCCTCTAGGACAACAGTGTGGTTCCAGGACAGCCACAGCCATGAGCTGCCTGATGGTGGGGTCACCTTGTCCACTGGGGTGCTAGGGTGCCTCCCTGTGGCCAACCAGTATGAGGCCTTGGCAACCTCTGGAAAAGCTTGACAGCTAGGGAAGCGTATGAAATGGTGTGTCTGGGGAGTTGGAATCTTAAGGTCTGGGGTTTTTTTAACCACATGGATGGTCAAAATAGTGGGTTGGGATGTCTCATTCAGTGTTGGAGTCTCTGTGCTTGGAGATATTAATGAGTGGACACTGCCCAGTGCCATCTGATCACACTGTCTTTGGGCAGGTGTTTGGATATAGGAGACGTCCAGAATCCTGTCCAACCACAATTTTCTGATTTGGTGATGTACAAAGCAGACTTTCTGGACAGCTTATAGTTTTAGTGGCCTTTTTTCTATTTGGAGCTTTCTAATATCTCATATGCAGTTTGGTTTATTGATGTTTGCAAATTTTCATTGTTGGCAAAATGCACACTAGCATAGAAAAAAGCATACAGAAAAAGTAAGATTTGCCATGCTGGGTGAAATTCTCTGGTCTGTCTAGATGTATTCAGTACCAAACCTTTAAAAGAAAGAAAACCCAAACAACGAAGGATCAAAGTCAGGAAAACAAAGCAAAACAAAACAAACCACAAAAGATTCTGTAGGGTCAGTGTGCAGTATTATTATAGTCTCTCTCTTTTCCTCAGCTCTTTTGCCGGAAGCAATTGGGCATCTCTATTTCATTAATTGTTACAAGTCCATTAATATCAGTCCCTTCTGTGTTTTGGTGTAGACAAACTCTGGCAGTCGTTGCTGAAGACGTACACAGAATGTAATGTTTTTTACTGATCGCCACTTATTTTGTGGACTTTTTATTGGCTTATTTTACTGACTACCCTCTTCAGCATGGAGGATAAATGGGTATGTAGCTATCCACAGAGACTTACAATTTTTTAATAACATAAAAGCAAACAACAACATTCTATTATTTATCTTTTATGGAAGCCATTCTAATTCCTTTAACTCTCTCTGTATTAGATCTTCTGTGTGGCATTTAAGTTCACTCTGATGCCAGAATTTTAGAGCTTTGCAGTATGTAGTGTTATAAAGGAGGCCAAACTGACAAATTACATAATGATACATATACTTCCCATTTTTCTCCAGCCTCTTATTTTTGTTTGCTTAGCTCAAGTTTTTTTTAAACAGCAATTCCAATTTCAGTTTCATTGAGCCATTCATATGACAACTGAAGACGCTTTCCTTATTTGATAACTGTGAATTTATAATCTTTAATAGGCTATAAAAAGCTTGAATTTTCACTCCAAGAAGCGTTCAGTACTGTCAGAAATAATTAAGGAATAGGAATGTCTTGCCCATTTGAATGTCATTTGTCTTGATAGTTGCTTTCTGGAGATACTTAAGATTAATATGAATGCTGATATAGTGTGCATATACTTCCATATTCATAATTCATTTCTGGACAGTGATTCTCCTAAATGCATTACCATGTGTTTATTGTTGGCTTTCATTGTGTGCCCTGTATATAATGTAAGCAACCAAAATTCAAGAAAGAGGAAGCATGAAATTCATAGCAAAAAAGATTCTTTAATAATGAAAGTTTTATGTCATAAAGCGTGACAATTCTGAAGTGGTTTGAGTTTTAATTCAGTAAGGTTACCACTTGGAATCTAGACTCTCTCCTCCCCCACAGGGATGCCTCATTCCTTTCCAGATATGCTAATCACTATAGGGGGTGGTAGGTAGGATGGAAAGTGGCAGGAACAAGTTTGTGCATCTATATGCGGCAATAAGAAAGCACAGACTTCTTTTATCATACTAACTCTGGACTTTTTGTTCAGTAGTCATAAATATTGTTTTCTTGGGTTTTGTTTAGGGATTTTGCTTGTCTTAAGAAGGACTTGGAGTACCAAAAATAGAATACAGTATTTATTTCAAAAAAGAGCAAAAATAAGAAGTCCAACCAGATATGGGCCATGATGTAACATAACGCTAACGGCTTATTCTAGATATCGGGTTCCACTTTTTTCCCCCTTCTCTTACTTCTGCTAGGATGTTTGGAAATGTTCTTCATCCTGATCCAGATCCTGGAAGAGTAATGCAAAGTATTTGTCAGGTATTGTTTAAAAATAAATTGCAACTAGGTGACAAAAATGAGCCAGCAAGGGAAGTAATATTGCCACTTAGTTGATTGAAAGGCTTTTATTTGATTCAAGTAAAATGACATTTAGATTTTTTTATGATGTTGGAAAACACCTGCACGTGGTTTGATTTTCCTAGGAGGTTGTTTGTATGTTACCTAGCATTTGGAGTTATTCTACTATTCTGAAAGTATAATTTATTTAATTGCATGCCCATCAGATCCTGTATCTGTGCCTAAAAGTGCTTTTCAACAAATTAGGCTTTAATTGTATTTCTCAGATAGCAGTCAAAGTAACAGATCTTGTCTTTACATCCATATTAGAACCTAATATGGATTTATTAAATTGAGAAGCTTCTGTAAAATTACTTTGTCTTATTAATTGTACTGTTCACTTAGATGTGAAATATATGCAGTGCTTATCAGAGCTAAATGGTGGCATGAACTTAAATAGAAATATGTTAAGATATAAAATTGTACACCTGCTTTTTATTAGTGAATGAAACCAAGCCCTCGTTTGTTTACCCTTGTAGAAAAAGATAACAAATGGAGAAGTGCATTTCTATCCATCTTATTAGGGTATGTCATGTATCATTCCTCCCACATAAACCTGTCTTCTCTTTTTTTGCCTCGTATTAAGCTACATATGTTTTTGTAAAGAAAGTTTAGTGTTTTCTTTCCTGTATTCATGCTTGGTAAACCTTTTACTTTTAAAAATCTGTTTTCTTGTATGTTGCCTGTAACGCCACCTACTAATAGTGTACTAGAATGTCTGCAGTTTTTTCCTCTATTTGTTGGTGAAATTGCCTTTACCTCATTTTTCAAAAGGCTCTTTGAAACTTGGTATTCCCATTGTTTCTCACTGGACACAAGTTTTTATACTGCTGTATATGTGGGATCTATGTGTAGGTGTTGTCATGTCCACCTCAAAATGCTCATTCTTCATGTGAAAGTGCATAAAGTTTTCCTGCCTCTTTAGGTCCCAGTCAGGTTCTTAACTACAAAGGATCTGTGTAATGAATGGAACCAGTTGAACAAAGTAAAATGAAAGAAATCTGCTTCTTATCCTGCAGAAGAGGATGGTGCTGGCAAAACTGGGTTACCACTTTGGGAATTTGTAGTTCCATGTGTTGGACACTGGTGCAACTTCATAATTTTATTAGAGGACATGCTGCATTTTAACAGCAAGTTCTTAGCTTTGCAGAACAGATTTTAGTTGGGTTAGTCTCTAACGTAGGTTTTAATATATTTAAATGTAATTTTAGATTGTATAGTTAAAATTAATAAATTAAAATATAAATAATATAAATAAATTTTAGGTACAAATTTATTTCCCTTGGCTTTTTCCAGATTGGGCAGTACAAGCGTTTTAATACAACCTCAAGGATGCTGATGTAAACTCTAGGAAGACGTACCTAAGAGAAACCAGAGTTTGTTTTATAAAGCAAATTAGCTTTTCATGTAATAGTGATGTTAGGTTTTTGCTTAACAACTGTCAAGGTATATATGCAGGAAGGTACTAAACGCCTTTGATACAAGTCTGGGCATTACCTTGTGCTGTTCCCATTGCAGCTAAAGGGAACTATGACTGTTTCTGAACAAGCTCCATCATCTTGTGTGGAGCTTGAACACAACAGAATAATGACAGGCTTCAGTTCAGTGATTTGAATATTGTAGGTAAGGTACTTGCAGGCAGTGAGTGTATGGGATAAAAGTTGATTGGGATATCCGTAGACTAATAGAGAGGTCTGGAGCTTTTTGTGGTCTAACAATGCTGTGTTGAAATAGTACTTGTTATTTGGCTGGTGTGTTTGAGGAGAAAAAAAAAATCTGCCTAGTTTTAGTATGGTAAATTTTTCTTTCATTTGCACTCGGTGACTAAAAGAGAGCTCATTATTCTGCTTTAACTGCTACTCTATTGGGTTTGCATGGCCAGGTTTACATAGTGGGTCTGCTACAGAGATGGCTTTAGTGAGAAGCTGACAGAAATTTCTTTCATGTCCAGCAGAGCCAATGACACCTGGCTCCATGACAGATGTGCCGCTGGCCAAGTTTGGCCCAAGAAGAAATGATAGTAATGTCTCTGTGATAGCATATTTAAGAAAAAAGAAAAAACCCTGAAGTTTGTGTAGTCGTAATTGCAGCCACAGAAGAGCAGGGTGAGAATATGTGAGAAGAAGAGCTCTGCAGACACCAAGGTAAGTGCAGAAGGAGGCAGAGGAGGTGTTCAGTGTGCTGGAGCTGGGATTCTTCTGTAGGTCATGGTGAGGCAGCTGTGCCCTGCAGCCCTTGGAGCTCCATGGGGATGCAAAGATCCACCTGCAGCCTATGGAGGAGCACATGCTGGAGCAGGTGGGTTGCCTGTGAGGAGGCTGTGACCCTGTGGGAGACCCATGCTGGAACAGGGTCCTGGCAGGGGCCTGCAGACCCATGGAGGGAGGAGCCCACTCTGGAGCAGGGGAGTGACTCTTCTCCCTGAGTGGCAGTAGAAACAGCGCATGGTGGGCTGACCAGGACCCCCATTCACTGTCATCCTGAATCACTGGGGGAGGAAGTAGAGTGTGGGAAGGATGGAGAGATGTGGAAAAGGTGTTTCCTAAACTTTATTTTACTTCTCATTTTCTTGCTCTGATTTTGTTAGCAATAAATTCAGTTAACATCCCAAATTCATGTCTGTTTTGACCATGACAATTAATTGGTGAGTGATCTGTCCCTGTCTTTGTCTCAACCCATGAACCCTTCTCTGTATTTGTGTCCAGCTGTGTAGGGGAATGAGAGAGTGGCTTTGGTGGGTGCCCAGAATCTGGCCAGCATCAAACCACTATAGCCAGTAATTGCTTTGACAGCTTTAAGTGTTGCTGAATCACTATGAGTACACTTAAAATTATTTAGACAGATTTACTGTGTTAGTAACTTTTCAAAGAACAACTATGCTATTTAAACCTAGCATATTAAGGGGTCATTTTCATATTATCAGTAGTGAGGATACTCCTTTTCCCTTTGTGATATTGTAAGTACTTTTCTGCATTTATGCTAGTATTTACTTCATTTGCTACTGTTGAATCAAAAAACTGTCTGGTTTTAGTAAAGTGGCCTTTATAAAAGCTTGTGCATAAATATTTTGATGGCTAATGGTTTTCAAGGAGATGAGAATGTTTTAAATTCACTGCTAGGAATGAGCTAATAGCTCTCTGCTCTTGGAAAGTTAATGCTTTATTGATATTTTGTAAAGTTTTAAAAAGTAGTTTTATTGAACAATACTAAGCAATGTAGCTTTTTGTCATTTAGTTGCAAAGCCTTCATGCCTCCCAAGTATTAACTGTTTGAATAGTCATTAATAGTCATCAAAACCTCATTTTTGTAAGACTCTATCAACTGATCTAGTGAAGTGTTCACTGGTTTTTGTTCCTTCTCTGCCCTGTATAGTAAAATAGCTGTATTCCCTTTAACAACTCCATGTACTTTACATTCTATTTACCTTCAAAAGCAGCATTAAGACGTGTATAAATGTGGCTGTAAGACCTTTGCTTGTCTTTTTTTTTTCAGTTTGGCCTAAGAATGCTGGAAAACAATAAAAATGCTGGAGTGGTTTTGAAAATGTGTTCATGCTCCTGTATGCTCATGCTCATGTATATTCATGCTCATGCACCTCTACGAAAATAGTTCTTGCCTCCTTGACAAGCACAAGAGTTTCTAGAAGGGGATATAACCCTGTATTCAGTGCCTGTGGCTATTTGCAAATGCCTTCCGGTTTTCTCAATGAAGTGAATATAAAAGGAACTGTTGTGTGTTAAGTTTTTTCAACTGGTATTGAAAAATATGTTTTTCCACCTCAGACTTGACAGGCAAAGGTGTAAGGTGGTACTCCACATCCTGATGCTACATGCCACAAGATTGTCATCTTCTTTGCCTGAACTTTGTCAGGGTTTTGTTGCATTTGTGATGTACAGTTGTCTATAGGGACCATAGTCAAGGGAAGGGTAAAATCCCGAGTTAAGTATGTGAGATAACAAGGCTATATGATTCTGGATGTTTAAAACTTGCTGCATAGCTGAATAAGCACTCAAAAACTAAGATATTTCCTAATTTTCTGTCCTGTGACCTGGCTGAGGAAATGAGACAGATAACTCTCCATGGCATGCTTTGAAGGAGTCAGTTTAAATCCTAAAAGCATGGGGCAGCGCAGAGGTCTTGTCAACACCTGACAATACTGCTGTGGATCATTCTTGTTGTGGCTGCTACTGCTAACCACAAGATGGTGCAGTGAAATGAATTGCAACTTTTACATATTCTTGCTTCCAAGTCAGCAATGCAGGAAGATTTAGCTATCTGTGGTGAGGGAAAAATATTCAAAGGAAAGTTTAATCTAGCGGGAGTAATATGCTATTTTTAGAAATTTTCTGAGTGGTGCTTAGTGCACAGATGCTTCTTTCATTGCAAAGTTATTAAACAGAATAGCAAAATTACTAAACTAAATAGTGGATTATTTAGGCATTGGATGTTATGAGTATTGAATTCTGTCCCTTTTATATGTGCAGTGTGTGTAAAGGAATATTTAAAATTAAGATTGAAAAGATTTATCATGATTAAGGTATGATTGTGAAGCAGAAACTTTTTTCTTCTAGATTTTTATGGCCCTGGTAATTCTAATTTATGTAGTGAAAAAAACCCAGTTGTTTATAACGTATTTCCCTTATGATTTGCACTTAATTATAAATGGATGTATGCCAACCTGAAATCAAACCAGCTGATTCTGGGCCCAGCTGATTTTTTGGGGGTACACTCTTGCAGTACCTGAGGACAAATGCATGGCAGTGCATGATCCCAGTGGTGGTCTTCAATAGTTTTACTACTAGAATAATGTTAAGAAGTATCCCTACTACCCCTTTTTCTTTTTTTCCTCTTGAGCTGAAGATGTATTTCCTTTCATTCGTTGAAAATGTGTTAACCAGGTTGTGACAAAGCAATGTGTCAGACCCCTCAATGCTATTGATGTTTAAGACACTGTTCTAACTCCTTTACAGATAGCCACAGAAGGCTGCATGCATTTTCTTTATTGGGCTCTGTGTCTGTCTTGGGCTTTCTCAGTGAAGACAGGGAAGTTCAGAGACAGATGTAAGCACCTGTATTTTTGCATAGTTCACATAAGAGATTTTAACTCTGGCATGGGTGGGTCAGTTTGGGGGAAAATACTATGCATCTGAAGTTTTAGCCAAATGGTGTCTGCAAAACTAATGACCACTATGCCAGTAAAATATCCTTGGCACTGAGCAGAGATTAAGCACTCCTGCTTCCCTCGTGCCAGGCCACCACTCCAGCACTGCGGACTGCCCCTGTCCCTGTATCAGAGCCAGGCAAAGGCGTGTGTCAGGTGACTGTGGAGCCTGATACTGGTGGGGGAAGAAGTGAAGGTGTTTATCCTGAGAACAGTTAGAGGTCTCTTCTTGTAAGAGTGGTTGGTTGGTAGAGTTGGTGCAATCTCCAGATCAGCTCCTGCAAGACATGATCCCCTCAAGCTGTGTCTGTACACTCAAGCTAGTTTGCTGAGCAGCTGTGTGCTGCAATTCATGGTGGTAATCTTTTAATTTTCTGCATCAGCAGTGCAGTCTTACCACTGGCAGAACCTGGTTGTTCCTCTTGCAGGAAACAACCCTACAACCATGTTAAGTCCCTCTAAGAAGAGCCCCAAGAAATATCTTTGATGCCTGGGAAACATCAGCTCTCTCAAAGTACTTTTTTTTTTTTTCTGCAGAGATCTTGACAGGTATAGTCACCTTTGTAAATGAGACTCTTGACTCTTGGAAATCTTTTTATCTATCATTATTGTACCAACACTATAGGGTAACTGTATGGGGCATCACTTGCAAAGCTTTGGGGCTGTTAACAAAGGTTCATCTATTGTTTTTCTTTGTAGTTCCCCCTATTTTATAGAAAGAATGAGCATGAACAGATCTGTGAAGAGTGGATGCAAGTCCGCAGAGCACTTTGTCATTTGCTAGGACTGCTTATCTTCTTGTGAGAGTTAACCTCTTTTTCTCTATTACTAGTGCTTAATGATCTTAAAGCAGTAAGACTTATTTGACTGCCTTACATGAGCTGTCCATATTGGAAAAATTCTTGTGAGGTAAGAGAAATGATTTACTACTAGTATTCCTTATCAATCCAGCAAGATCTTAAGGTGGTGTTAGATACCTATTTGGCAAAATTTGAAGAAAATTGAAACTTACCTTTTTTAAAAATAATGCTTAAAAGTGATGTTTTCTTGTTATTCTCTTGGTTATTTTGTGGATATAAATATTTTTTCTTTATTTAAGACTGGTAATGCTACTAATGATATGGTTTCATCAATGAAATAGGTATATAATTTGCCCTGTTTTCTATAACGATGCCTAAATATTCCATTCTGTTGTGACCAGAGAAGAGCATTCTACTGCTGTAGCCAACTGAATTTACTAAATTTGTATTGAATTTGTTCTTTTTTTACTTTTTCCCCCTTCTTTTCGTTACTGTATAGAAGTATGTATTTTTCTATGGTGTGCAGTTTTTTATTATTTTCTGTGTTTGTATTGAGGTATCTGAGTTTGACAGAGGCATGGCTGCCTGAAGTAATTTTCATCTGTTGTCATGCCCATGGTACATCCATTTCTAGGTTGTCTTAGTTGATGTATCAGCCTGAAGGATCTTACAACCATGATGACTGATACCCCCTGCCTCATGGTCTACAACATGAAGGTAGACTGATCTAATGTCAAGGTTATTTCTTTGGGGTAAACACCTGTGGAGACCATCCTGAATTTTGACAGATTTTAAGAACAGACTCTTTTTCTCCAGAGGAAACCTTTCTGTGGATCTGAAAAAAAGATGAGAAACCACTTCTTTCAGCTGTCTTACTAGAGGAACCCCCTGAGGTGATGGGTAATGGGCTATAAGAAACCTCAGAAGGTATTTTCAGCCTTACATGCTTGTTTTTAGCTGGCCAAACTTGATAAAAGAAGGGTAGACAACTTCCAACGGGCTGAAGGTTTGAGTAGCTGTGGAGCTGTGGCATGATTCTTCCAACTCCTTTGAAACCTGCTGCAGGTAGGAAGCATTTGGTCCTTTTCAGTCTATGCTCCTGGAAGTGTTTCCAAGAAGATGTGTTTCAGAGTGGGAAGGAACCTTTGAGTTCAACCACTGCTGGCTGCACAGCAGGCTGGCAGCTCCCTGTCGATTCCAGAAGAGGATGTGCAGCCCTCTGGAGTCTGAGGAGGAAGCTGTTATCTCAGAAGTTAGCTCCAGCCTGTGCTTGAGGGCCACAAACTCACAGTAACAGAGCTGCCTGGCATCCCACCGGTGCTTGTGGTTACCTGCCTAGCTAGGTACATCACACCTGCTTGGTGACAAAGCTGCTCCCTTACTGCAAGAGAATTGGCTTTTACTAGAAAGTGCAGCTGCAAGTCTGTACAAATTGGTAAGCACAGTAAATTGATTTAGAGCTGCAGAGGACTCAGTAGAAAAATGGGGAAAATGTAAGACTGCTTTGACTTCAGAGCAGATGATTAGTGTTTATTTTATCTGTTACAATTGCTAAATGGAAACTAAACTTGTATTTGCCAACCATGAAGCACGGATCAAAGACTTATACAGCATAAGAAAGTAATGCATAAACATATGATGTCTTTTGGCTTTAACAAGACATCTTGTAGTTAGATTTATGTAAATGTATGATGTCTTTTAGCCTTAACGGGACATTTGGTAATTAGGTTTATGTAAATGTATGATGTCTTTTAGCCTTAACAGGACACTCGGTAATTGGATTTATGTAAAAGAGAAGAAACACAGGTTTTGTCTTTTGGTGTTGGAGCAAGGTTTTCTAAACAATTGTGCTGCCACTATACTAATTAATCATTTCTATGCTGGAGATGGATCATCAAGGAATGACCTATAGCTTTGAAACTTCCTAGGACTACTACTTGTGTATGTTGCCGAATAATTAAAACTTAAAATCAGCATTTTCGTTCAGTTGCTGAGTTGTGTGGCTTTGATCAAACTTTGTGAATGCAGACTGAGTGACTTGCAAAGTTAATAATGTACTGCTGCTGCTTTATTGCAACATCTGTACTTGTCTGACTATAACTAGAGAGATGCCAACACATTAACTCAATACACTTTCTACCTGAAATATCAACTTAATTAGGATCATTTATCAAAATGACACTTGTTTCATAAGGCCAAATCAAATTGATTACTGTTGTTTCTGCTGCACTTGTGCCAGCTTTAAGAGCAATACTTTCAGAAACAAAGTGTACAAATATATATCTTGCATTGCATAAAAAGGTACTGCTAGAGGAAGAACATTTTAAGAGTACTGAAATCTATAAAAGAAAATACAAAAATCAAGCCAATGCAGTTGCTTAGTCTTTGTGATCATCTTATCTGATAGCTTGCTCTCATATAATGGGGAATAGCAAAGAAAAGTTGTCACAATTTTATGGAAGGTGATTTGAGAATCAGAGACACCAAGGCTCAAACTTGAAAATGTGTTTACTCACCTTAAAGGCCTTTGATGAGACCAGGAGTTAAGTATATATTTATCTTCCAAGTTTCTGGATTTAAGTGACCCGAAGTTCAACTGAAGTCAAATTAAGTATTTCAAGGTTTGAGAACGTGGTACTCAAACCCCCAAAACTTTTACAATGCAAAGAGCTAAAACACTAGTTTATTTTACAACAGGGTACTTTTCTAATGTTTTAATGAAGGCTGTACTCAGTAGACATATATCTTAAAATGGAATTCTGTTTGGATCCTCTTCTAGATGTTCTAATGTCATATGGTCTGTCCTCAAAACCTTTTGAATGGTGTCATCTGACACCATCTGTGACCTGACTTACATATCATTTGTTTTGTATGTTTAAGGTTATGAAGCTGGACTGATCTTACCAGCCCTCCAGTTCCCTTTGTGACTCGGAATTTGAACTTTAAGAAGTGGATAGGATCAGCTGGGGGAATCTGAGTGTTTAAGTAAATCTAATAAAAACTCAGCTAACAGAGAAAGCAGAGTATTGCCATTCTGAGTAAGGTAGTATTTTCTCTTTAAAAATGAGAAGTTCAGAGGTGGGACTGAGTCACCTGACTTTTGCATATCAAATTTTGGTGGAGGTATGGAAAGAGATATTAGGTGCCATCCACATGATCTCTAGTGAGCTCCTGAAACAAATTAGACAGGGGAAGAATGGCTCAGAGAAGAAGAATGCAAGTTGAGTCCAAAATCTGTTTGCAAACTATATGCAGATTTCAATATTCCACTTTTGTAGGGAATTACTTTGTAGTCCTGAGGCTCATCTATCTAAAGACATCAGTAGTTAGTTCGTTAATTATGTGGCTGTTTGTGACAGAGGTGAGAGCGTCCACTGGGATGTTCAGGGTATGGTTTCAGAATTTCAAGGGAGTTTGATAGTTTGGAGAAGTGGTCCTGTGCACCCCCAACTTCCTTGCCCGCATTGCAGTAGGAAAAGCAGAAAAGGCCTTGGCTCTGTGTAAGTGCAGCTCACTAATAACAAAAACATCTCTATGTTATCAACCCTGTGTTCAGCACAAATCCAAAGCAGCCCCTTACCAGCCACTGTGAGGAAAATTAACTCTATCCCAGCTGCAACCAACACAATCTGCAGCTCATCACTATTTGATGATGTTAAATTCTTTCATCTTTTGATGAAAGTCAAGTTAAATAAACTTTTCATAAAAAGGATCATCATCTGCAGGCATGTGGCACAAGTAGTTAAGTTTTTGTTCTGTTCAGCCTTGCTAAACCCTATGAATTATTCTGCTCCATTTTGGGCACTGTAAGAGAGAAGAACACAATACAGAAGAAGGAAATAAGAACACTCAGGGTATGTGATTTCCAAAGGAGAAACCAAGAGACAGGATAATTTATTTTATTCTAACCTATAATAATTGGTATCTTTATATAAATCTTAGGATCTACTTTTATACTCTTTTTTTCCTCTAAGCTATTTTTTTAATGCTTAGCTGGTGTGTATCTAATTTCAAGTGCTTATGGAGCTGATGTTGATGACATTGGTAAGGAGAAGTTATGAGTCTCAAGTCCCACCTCTGAAATGTACTTGTTCATACCACTGAACTCCTCATCTTTAAAGAGGAAACATTATTCAGAAAAATGTGTAAAGTATGTGACTTCCAGAGGAGAAGCAAAGAGTAGAGGTAGTTCATTCCAGCCTGCAAAAATAGAACTGAGAACTGATGTGTTAGTATTGCAGTGGAGAGAGAAAAAAAAAAAATCAATTGTCTTTAATAGACCTGGCAAGAAGTAAAACCAGGAAATGGCAGTAAATTTGTTTTTCTTTTTCTCTTAAGGGTTGGCAGACCCATAACAGCAATAGAAGTCAACCCCTAGGTTGTTTTGCCCAAAGGTTTGTTTCCAGTGTCTGGGGGCTTCAGGAATAAAATAGAAAATTCATTTACTATGATCAGTAGATCTATTTTTCCAATATTTCACTTGATTTGACCTTGATGAGTTAGGCTACTGCTTTTTGGGGTGTATGCACAGTCACTTTGGAACAAGGGCTAAACTGTGTGTAATAAAAGCATATCAAAAGCAAGAGAAGCAAGCAACCTTATTTTTGAGACATCTTTAAGTTTTCATTTAGTTGTGACGATTGTTTTCTTTTATTTCAGTGGAAACTCAAATCTAGAGATTAAGCATATCAGATTTACATGCAGGCTTTCTACTTTCGTGTTACTATGCATAAAGAAACTTCTCAGTAGAGCAGTTTTCTCTTGAAATGATAAAAAAAGCAAGCACCAAACACCCTTGTGTTCAGTCTTTGTTTTATGTTGGGGACATTGCAGTATGGCATAATTATTTTTCATACTAAAAGAAAAGAAAGTTGTTGCTACATTGGTTTTGCAACTGAAATTGAAAATACGCTTCGTTCTGGCCTATTTATTTTTAATTCTTTCTCTTCAGTTCTTTTTGCCTCTAGCAAAATACCACTTCACTCTAGCAAACTATTAAAAGAAGCAATATCCATGTTGCTTGTTTGGCCCATTCCATCAACGCACGAAACTGCAACAAAACCATCAGAAGAGACTTTTCTATTGCACTCACATCACTTATTGAATTGCTCTGTTGATAATTTTTCTGCACTGATGTCTTGTTTACTGACTGGGTTTTTTTTGTCTTGTTATAGAGAAGCTTAGCCCTTTGTTTGTTGTAATTTTTTTTTTCCACATTTGGTGGCTGAAGTGGCCCTTGTATCAATTACTGGAGCATATTCAAAGAAGTGCAACACAGCTGGTGAAGGATCTAGGGCAGAAGTCCTATGAGGAACAGCTGAGGGAGCTGGAATTGTTTGGCCTGGAGAAAAGGAGGCTCAGAGGAGGCCTTACTGCTCTCTAGAACTACCTAAATGGAGGTTGTTGCAAGGTGGGGTTTGGTTCTCTTTTCTCAGGTAACAATTCAAGGAGGAGTAGAGGGAAGAGAGACCTAACTTGTTAAAATAAGCACTGGCCACTAAAACCTGAGTTAACAAGAATGCCAGCATGGTACTAGATCTTTCTTTTGTTACTAAGTCATTATACACATATGTAGTAAGTATTTTACCTTGCAAGCTAGGATTATGGGTCCACCCCTGATGTTGCAAAGGTTGTGGAGAATAGGCAGGGTTGTTATGAGTATATATGAGATTAGTAAAAGTTCAAATTTACCTGACAGAGATGCTGCTTTGTGTGGGAGTGAAATGGCAATCACTTCATTTTGGTAAAAGATTAAAACAGTTTAATCATATCAAGAACACCCTGAAACAGAAAATCTAGTGGCATGTGTTTACTGTAATATCCCATTAAAAGAAGTAATTTCTATTGTAAGTAAAGTCATCATGCCTGAAATGATAGATATTGGGATAATTCGCTTCCTGTGACTGTAATTGCTGTACTAAAAATTCCAAGTGAAGTTCATCCAGTAGAAAAGTAGCTATGATGATATTCATTACTGCTATGAAAGAAAGTTCATTTGGATTTTATGTAGATGAAACTTGCCTGATGTTATTGCAACAGAAAGATAAAAGTTTGGTTTTGAGTGGGCTCTAATTTGAGAAGAACCCTGGGACTGCTCTGGTAGATCTATCTACAGAATGTGTTTCACTAGAAGAAACTGGATTGAAAGCATAAGGAAATCTTTGCTCTAAACAAGTAAAAATTAAAGAGGTATCGCTGTGGTCCCTTCCAGCATGACCCATTCTGTGATCAAGTCAGCTTGAAGGAAGATGAACAGCATGTGCTATTTGCTAGTTTGTGCCTGAAGTGTGATAGTCCAGGCCTTTGGTTCTGCTTGTAGATCCACCAGTATCTTTTGGTGGGTAGTCAGTGAACTCAAAAGCAAGTCTGAAAACAGTGTGGGTTTTATTTAACAACAATATCAACAAAAGGAAAGAGGAGGGGGTGGGGTAAAAGTCAACTCATGTGATTTGTTGCCACATGAAAAAGAAGTAAAGTTGCAAAGCAGAACTGTGTTAACACAGGTTGTTAAGGAACAGTGAATTTGTCTTGTGTCTCTAAAACTCTCCGGTGGCACCAAAAGAACTTGTAATTAACTTCCGGAACAAACTACTTAAGCTTCTTAATCTCATAAGGCAGCCCTATATATAAAATATTTTTTAATAATTGCAACTATTTTTGCATTGAGTAATTAGTTAAGTTTGTCCCTTAAATAAATAATTATTTAAGCTGTCTCTCTGGATTGTTGTTGCACAAATGAAGTAGCTGATGAAACTTGCATGACAGCCTAGTAAATCTCTTCTGAACTCTGTTGCCCAATACTTGTCCTTCTGGGGTTTTTTTTGTGGTTTTGTTTGTTTGTTTGTTTGTTTTTTTAAGACACATTAGGAATGGGTTTTGTAATTGAGGAAAAAAAGTAGGTGATTTTTCAAATAATGTATTTAATATTTTTTCAGCTGTACGTTTCTGTGTGTCTACAGGTTTCCATTCCTCTAACTGTTGCCATGCCATAGCCACCTAAAAGAAGAGGAGAGAAGGCAACAGGAGTTAGTTGCAAGTTAAAGGTGCTTCATACAGAAACTTTTGAAAAATGCACTTATTGCCAGTGAAAGATATTGCTGTTCTGCCCAAAGCTGAACCCTTTCAGTGTTTTCTGATGCTTCATTCTTGTCTTCTGCAGATGTCAGTTAATGGCTGAATGTGGGTGTTGGGGGTGTTCTGAACTGCATATGACAACATTATTAAACAAGTGTATTGAGCATTTCTGTTTTAGCAATGTGGTTATTTGTTCCACCTTGGAATTTGTTTGGGGACTTGCCCTGCCTCAACTCAAAATTGCTCTAGATCTTAACTGAATAGGATTGAATGAGGTTCTTTCTTGTTTTTTATACTGTATTTCTATCTCTTAATGATCTACTTGTGTTTTGCATTTTTAAATGTAGGCAGAAATAGAAAAGCTCAAGGTAAAGTTTCATAAAGTTGCTTTTGCCTTTTGTTAACCTTTTGGTTATCTAATTTATGACTTGATAAACTGTCAAGCTGAACACTACATAATGGCCAAGCCATTAGTTCCAGTTATTGTTCTGTGTCTTGTTACAGCACAGCAACGTTTAGTAACTTGAAAATGATCAGTGTTCAAAGCAGCAGCATAATTAACTCCAGCAGACCACCAGGAACAGCATTAGAGAACTAGTTGCTATTAAAAGGCTTTGAAAAGTTGCTGAACATAAAGCTTGATTAAAACTAAAACGTTTGTGGCTGGGACTTAACAAATGAAGGAATGCAAGCTGAGGCTATGTGAGATGGCTTTGGAGGTGGGGAGAAAAGTAGCTGAGGTAAGCTTAAAAGAGTGAGCAATGCAAAGTGCAGAATTCCAGATGCTGGTGTGGGGAGGTCCAGGAGAGGGGTTTTTGTAATTACTTTGCAATAATAGTGGATTTCTGTTGGCTGTCAAGTTTGTTTCTGAATTGAAGAGATAAAAGACTTTTAGGGCTACTTTCAAGTGTTGTACAGAAATCTTTTGAGAAAAACACTGAAATTACTGATTACTTATTACTTCTTTTGCTGAACGGTAATCTGGTAAAGTCTGTGTAGAATATCTTCTGTTAGCCAGACTACCTGAAGTTTGGGATTTGTATTGGTGGATAACAATGTAGTGGCTACTGGTGAAAGTTCTGCTGATATAAACTTCTCATTTAATGAAAATACTAACAACTTTGAAGAAAGTTAAAAAAAAAAGTCTCCTCTGCATCTGAAGTTGTTGATGATTAAGGATTTTGTAATGCTAGGAGTAATTGCTTTAATTAGCTATTAAACAGGTTTCAGGGTCAATGTAAGAACAAGTTTCACTCTTTCATTTGATTTAGTAGGAGCAGGTAATGATTTTTTTTTTATTATTATCTTTACTCTCTTCTTTAGAATTATTTACTTAGCACATGGAAGGCAACAGATATTTGCTATTATAAAATCAATTTCATGCCTGACTAAACTATCTCTTCCACCTCTGTCATTACTCTTGGTGCCCGGGGCGTTATCTTAGGCTTATTTGTGTTTATACAACTGGATTGCAGTGGGCCTTTGCAATAATTATTTGGGGATTTTGGACCCTGCAGCAACAAACAAAAAAATGTTCAGAATAACAGATGTGCAAGTATGCTTGCACATGCTTGCTGTATTCCTTCCCTATAGAAAAATGACTACTAAATTTTGTAGAGTGTATAAAGCACATAGATGCTGAATAATTTCAGCTGTAGGTTTCCTGTAAATAGAGGAAAAAACAGCTCAGAAGAGATAGGAAAAAATATTTTTATAGAAACTCCTGTTTAGTCAAGTGAAACTTGAAAAGTAAACATCTGCAAAGCAAGATCTGACAACTAAAATGTTGACATTTAGTGGTTACCATGTTCCATATATCTGTAATCTGTATCTTCTGTGTCTTCATATTTTTTCGTTTTGAGCTGATGAGTCCAGTCATTGAATAGATTACAGAGCAGCTTTTGAGTTCAAAATAACTTCTCAAAAGAATATGTACAAAGTTAGTTTTCAGAATGAAATCATGTTTCCTTATCATTTCTTGGGGAGTGTCCAGCATCTGTAAGTAAAATGAAACCCTGTGGTGTATGAAGGAAAAAAAAAAAAAAAGATACTGTAAAGGCAAAGGACACATACCAGATTCCCACAATGACAAGCTCTGTGTGTATGTGATTTTAGTGTTGATAAGCTGAATTAGTTTGTTTCAAGTAACTCCAACAACATTGAAGTTTATATCCTGAATGACACAGATTTGAAGAGCTGCACTCTTCTAATGTTAGATCACCTTGTGTAACAGAGTTGAAGAAGAGGTTTTTCTTTCCATCAAGGTAATGGTTATGTTTTGGAATCTGGGAGCTGTTTTCTTTGCTTTCTTGATGGTCTGAGTGCCTCATAAATGAACTATTTCTATTTGCCTGTGGGTTTTTTTTTTTTAATAATTTCTTAAGGGACAAAGGAGAAGAGTTGCTTGTATGAATAGGAGTGCGCTAGACCTAGGATTCTAGCTGCCATTAACATGTAGGTTGTCTCTGGTGAATAAGAAAGGAGGTGCAAACCAGATCACTGTATCTTTCATAGCTCTGAAAGAGGAGGTTCTTCTACTCTGTTATGTTTTTGTTCCCAGTTTAAGTGTCCTTCATAATATTTTTATCCTATTATTTTTCTCCTGTGAAATACTCAGCATTGCCAATACTTTCCTGTTGATTAAAAAAGCACTTGTGCAATTTGACCACCAATGGGTGCACCTGCAATGCATAGATATGTAGGATCCAAACTGTCCTAGAAAACATATAAATGAAGATCTTTTTCAGCTTTCAAGTCTGCCCCTCACCCTGTCCTCTGCAGTGGCAGATGGGCATTGGGCAAGGCATATCCTGTGGCCGTGTGGAGGGTGCCAAGCCAGTATGCTTGAGATTTCTCATCTGTCCTTGCGTTAAGAAAGAAGGAGAGGGGAACAGGGACAGGGTTACAATTGACATGTAACCCACAGGCGCGTTCCTACTCGTGGCAATAATCACAAGCCAACGCCTTTTCTCTGAGGTCTCTCATTTCTTGCGCCTTTCAGCGCTTTCACAGGAACCAAGATGCTGAGTCTATCCAAGTGGCTTGTTTTATCATTTTTCACGACTGTGTTTCTCTTGTGTGCTGTGTGCATCAGCAAAGCTGTTAAAATGGAGCTGAGAAAAATGCTGCTTCTCGCAAGCTATTGAAATCAAGTTATAATAAGGAGATGTTAGTTTTGAGCCGTAGATTGAGCATTTCAGAACATTAGAAATGTGAAAAAATTGAAAAATGAAGAAACTGAGAAACCAATATCTTTTTAAAAATATTGTTTCATATCTATTGCTCTATCTTGATCAAAGTCTTAGAGTAACTCAGTTATAAATAAATGAGCATAAATTTTGATTTTTAGTCTGCTGTGATGTTTCTAGCTGTTCTTATGTAGAAAGTCTGTATAAATAACTTACATATGTTAAAAGGAGTCTTTTTGAGAATGAGTAATTTAAAAAACTCACTAACCTGCATTGTAAAGGAATGAGTCTCTATGAGATCCCTTTCACCACTACGTGTGCTTTGGAGGCTTGTCATAAGACCAAAGTGCTGTTTCAGGAAATGCATCTCTTTTTTTTTTTTTTTTTTTTTTTTTTTTTTTTTTTAAATCTTGGTTTCATTTGGTTTTCTTACCTCCTTGGTAGAAAAGGTATCCAGGTTGACTTTTTTATTTTCTTTTTTCTTTTCTTCATAAAAGAGTTACAGTGGCCTCTCTCACAGATAGTTGATGGATGTTACTTGTTACTAATGGATGCACTTGTTACTAAGTTCAGGTCAGTATCTGTGTTTGAAGAGGTTTGAGTGGGCTGTGCCAGTCTGTCCGTAAATAGAGGTTGTGTTATATGACAGTGCTCTTTAAGAAATTTTGGTGGGACACACTTTTCCAGTGCAGCCAGAAGCGATGCTATTCTAAAGCAGTGGATGTTTGGGGGCCACTATTCCCTTTGACTGATTTTTTTATGTTTATTTATACATGCTCAAGTTGGGAGGAAGCAGCAGTGGAAATAGTTATAAATTGCCTCATTTCCTGCCAGATTACTTCACTTTCAATTTAAGCATTAAATGGAAGGAATCTGAAATTAAGTCGGGTAACTTGGTATTGAATTAGGGGGCAAAAAAAAAAACAACTAAAAAGGAAAAAGAAAGAATTTATGAAGCCCAAATAGATGGTGTTTGTGTGACTGTGTTTTGGCTTTCTATTACCCAGATTGAGCCTGCTGCTTTCATCATTGTGGAAAGCCACCAAAGAGAGACAGTCATGTTGAGTTTAGACACAGCAGGAACTAGATGTTAAGGGTCACCTTCTATAAACTTTGGAGTTCCTGAATGTGACTAAAGGCCTCTGGATTTTTTTACTATTTCCTTCATGGGCTTGGGATGTCATGTTTGCATTTGGTTCTGGAGCTCAGTCTTTGTGCAACAGGCTGTATTTGACTGGTCAGTTTAGGTTTCATGGTCAAAAGGACTGAGTGAGACTATGTAGTTTGAAGCTTCTGGGGTGGACATTCAACTGTGAAGAAAAGTTTAATCACTCTTACTATGATAACCTTGCAGCATGGTAGTTATTGTGGTGAAAGTTTGCCTTGTCTTTGAGTGCTTAATACAAAATCTGTGTTTGATATCTGGTTTTGGCTTCATGTAACAGATGGTGACACTTCAATACTGTTCTATACATTATTTTTGCAATAAATTGGGTCTGGAGAGTACCTTTTTAGTTAAAGTTGTGATTGTGAGGACAAATGATGTCTCCTCTTGTTCAAGAGCTGTTCTCTAGAAAGTGTTGATGTGTGTTCAGTGTGGTTTCTTAGGAGTCCTGCTGTTTGTATGGCTTCCCCTTTCTGTTTCAACACTTTTTAAGCAGAATGTTGCAGAGGAGAAATCCTGGTTTCCACTCTGGTTAAAATTATTTTAATAGGGAGAAGTAATTAAGTTTCTGGGTGTTATTCAGTGATTTGTTAGTTGACAATGAAATAGCCTATTGATTTTTTGGGGGGGTTTGTTTTAAAGACAATGACTTGAATTATAAGATGTGATTTCACCCTATCTGAGTAATAGCATTTGCTGCCTAGGTTTCCACACCAGCTGTTCAGTGGTAGAACTGAAATAGCAAGGCAGATCTACTGTCAGCTCTTCATTATCTGGGGCAAAGTCTGGAACACAACAAAAGAAACTGGAAAAATCCAGACAACATGCTTATATAACATGTCATAGAAATGCTGCCAAAAGAAGTGTCTGCTATCAGCTTGTAGTTTTTGGGCTGTGGTTGAGTGCCACTCAAGGTTGCTTCTGAAGAACAAGAAAGCTTTTTCCATCCAAAGTGGGGTGGGTGCACAATCCATTGGGGTGTAGAAAAAAACCCCCATTTTGTACCACTAGTAAAGAAAAGAAAAGAACAAGTAATCTCTTGTCCAGTTCCTTTTGCATCCCTTCTGTCCTCTTCGGTGTTCTATCTTTTGATGGAACTTGAGGCCTAACTGTGAAGGTAAGTTGACTAGAACAATACTAGTTACCTATTTGCTTTGTTTATTGCCACATTAAATTTAACAGAAGTATTGTCTTCCCTTTCTAGCATCCTTTTCTCAGAGATTTGACTAGTTCATGTGTTGACTGAAATTTGGAGCCACGTGTCTTTCGACCTTGTGTGCCAAGATGGCATTGTCAAAATCCTTATTTAAAGGAATACAATCATTGGTACAATTAGTAGCACATTTAAAAGTGTGTGAGGTTACCCATGCTGGGGCTTTTACATGCTTTTCATTGTGAATCTTTTTATCATGTGTCAATTATTTACAAAGTTTTTTGGTAACTACATATTACCTGTAATAGGCAAAAACTAACCCCAACCAGAATGTGGAATATGCGCAACTGTTTTAATGCTTGATTTGAACTTTTATCAAGTATGTCTTGTATATTTTTGTATTTGGTAAGAGCTCTTTGTAAGCATTCTTTTTTTGTTACTCCCTCTTTACTGTGGCTATTTATTCCTGCCTTTTTGTTATCCCCAGAAGTTAAGGCATACATAACTTCTATCATGCTGATTTTCTTTTGTGTAGTTCAATACTCTGTCTTCAGGAGGAACTAAGTACCTGACAGTGTTTCTGTAAAAGTTTCAAAAGACTGTTGCTTGTGTGTATTATTAGATAAAAGAAGAGGAGAACTGAAGACATGATAAGTTACAACTGCGCATTCCAAAGAGAATCAGGTCACTAAAAACTGATGTCAGGCAAAACTGGGGGCTTTTTATTACTTTTTTTTTCTCTAAGAAGAGTTTCAGCATAGATGTTCTTTGTAAAATGATACGTCTTTTCCTTTCACTCTTCTTTTTTTGTTCCTGACTTGTCACACAATTATTGTGCTGCCTTTGCTATTGTTAGGAACATGTGAAGGCTGGTAGGTCTGTGGCTAGAACTAAAATTGGTTTTATTTTTAAAGGAGGTGGTGATGTAAGCATCAGGTTATCTCCAAGCACAGGCCAAAATTAAGTGGGTTTTATGACCTTAATAAAATCTTCACGTACAAAAATTACTCCAAAACAAATACATTAACTGATGTTGCAAGAGCCCTGGAAATCTTGAGCATTTATTCAGGTGGGTTAAGTTGATCTGACTGGTGATGGAGATTATGTAGTCCAAAAGCTTATTTATTTGTTATCCACTTTCCTAGATTTTAGGCCATTTAAGTAAATTCCACATGTAGATCCTTGCTATCTTGTATATTATACACTCTTGTTTAAATCAGGTTATAACCAAATGGTTACAGAATACAAACAATGTGTGGGTAGTGTACATGGACTAAAGCTTAATACAGAAATAATTGTGAGAATTTTACTAAAATTAGTAACTGTTGTTGCCTGCACTGCATGAAGCTCAGTTGTATTTTTATTAAGAGTTCCTTAATCTAAGAAATAGACTCTCTTTCCCTCAGAGTTGTTTCCATGGGGTTTTTTTTGTGAACAGTCTGATGTATGTGAATAACAAAGTATCTTTAATGCTGAGTATGTTTAACACAGTTAATTTTTAAAGGTGTTCATGTGTGTCAACACAATTTTACAACAAATTACATTAACTTAATTTGTGAAGTTCTTGGCGTGAAACTGATGTTGGAAGACAACATTTTTTGAACCGTTACCTGAATCACAATAATGGAACACACTCATTACATTGGGCTGTTTTTCAAGAGCCTGCTAAAAATTCCTGTATTGGCTCTGGGTTGGTGGGTGCGGTTGTTCCCAGGCACTGTCATGTCTCATGATTCTTGCTTGGAAACTAGACATAGCAGCCCTTACAGAGGAAAGGAAGGTTAAGTTTCTTCCCTCTCAAGTCAAATCAAAGGGCAAGGTGATGCCTCTGCTAATGGGAGAATGGTGGATGCAACAGGATCCCTGTCCAGTGCCTGCTGTGTCACTGGCAGCAGCTGAAAGAATGGGGGAGTGATGCATCTGGTTCTCCCTTGGGACTTCAGTACTTTGCAGAGTTTCTCATTCTTTACACTATCTTTAGATTATGTGAAGGCTCTTAATGTGTTCAAGCTCCATTGTGACAGATTTTCTTGGACTGATTTTCTAAGCAGAAAAAAAGTTTCTAGGAATGGTTATATGTGCCACTATCAAAACCCATCCTAAGGTGTTATGAGGCCTTGTCTGAGTAGCAGGTCTGAGTGCTAAAAAAAAACTGCCAAAGGATATATCAGCTGAAATTCAAAGGTTTGCCTAACGTGCTGCATTTGCAAGATGATATATGAATCAGTAAGACCTGTGAAAGCTGTCTTCAGGTTAGTTGTGTAGATTTGTATGTCTGTTTGTATTGCAAGGTGGGTACACAGCGTGCACCTGCAAATAAAATACTGGAGTGTGCACAGCCTGGGAACAGTGAAATGATTATGTAGATATGCTCATACATGACACTGACCTGGATATGTTAAGGATGCTTATGGAAGTCTCTGTTGCATAGCTTTGAGAAGGTCAAATATTGCTTAAAGTATTTTTATTTGTCCCAGAAATTTGTTTACTAAACATGTTAAAGGAAATACTGGTTGTTGGCATTGTTGCAATATTAAAGGAAATTGCTTTCTGTGTATTTTATCTGAGGATTTAAAAGGTATTCTGTAAAAGTAACTGGAGTTTCTCAGTTATTACCATGGAACTCAGGAGTTAGCCTGCCGATCTTGGGATGGTGAACAGTCTCTATTCTGCAACAGCTTCAGTGCATAGCTAATACCTGTTTCAATACCCGTTTCTTTGTAGCAGTGAGAACTGTTCAAAGATTTTGTTCTTTTTTCTAAGTGCCATGCAGGGAGTCCCAGATACCCTTTAAATTCTATTTCTCTTGTTTTGTATTGGAGAAAAAACTATTAAATTAACCTCTTAAAAAAAAAAAGAAATAAATGTGAGTTCTGTTACAGATACTGTTCCGCTTTGTAGGCAAATTTTGGTTCATGTTCTTGAAAGAATTGTTTTGATTCAGAAGCTGTTCTTGATGAAAAGCTTTTCTTAAAATAGCAATGTCTGTATCTTCCCAAAAGATAATTCTGAAATCTTTTCACTGTTTCTCTCATCCTGTAAAACATGTATTATATTAACTTTTTACAGTTCGAACTTCGGTTAACCTATTATGGCATATTGCAAAGCAGCCACTTTGTCTCTGTTTTAGTAAAATTCCCCCTCCTGCCCCAAGGGAAACTTCGGATATGCTGTTTCTGTGGGATAAATTCCCTTTCTATTTGATGGAAAATAAGAATAATATAAATTACTGTTTCGTTTTAGGTTTTTCCCCCCTTTGAGAAGCCTTAATAAGGGTCATGTTTTTATTGTTCTTGCACAAAAATATATGAAAGTGTTGCCACTGTTGACAGCTTATCAGCATACAGTGATAAATGAAATTCAGGGCTGGGGAAAAAGGCTATATGAAGATTAAGTGAAAACAAAAAAAAAATATTCGTGTCACTGGGGATATATAATAATATCATATCTTGCTTCCCCCTCCTACTCTCTTCTCTTTGCCTCTAGCTGCCTTTACTATATTGGACTTTCATTTAACTGCCTTACTCTGTTAATGTAGAATATATGAAGGTTTTAAAGTATTGTTTCCTGGGATATTACCTCTAGGTTGCATATGTTACAGAAAAAGGTGCAAACTTGGGTTGCTGTACATATATTACTGCTTAGACTTTTTCCTATCTAGCCCTGAAGTTAAGGCCAAGGACATGTAGTTGAAGCGTTGCTTCTCTATGAAGAGCTGAGATTAGTTCCTTTGATTCCTTCTGAAGACAGTAACACAGCTTGGTTATGTAACAGAAACTTCTTAAAAAGATTTATTTGTAATCTACAGATTTTCATAAAAATCTGTGATGATATAAATATTCACTAGTAAGTCTGTCTTCTGAATTAGTCATATATGAAAGCCAAGTCTTCTTTGTATCTTTGCTAGGCAAAACCCTTCTTTTAATCTTACTTTGAATATGATGAGTATAGCTTTGATGGTTAGGACAAAATTAGAGGCTCTTGCCTTGTCAAAGTGTCTTAAAATGGCCCCAATGCTTCTTAGTTGAAATATGCCAGTAAAATATACAAATGGTAGCACTGATTTAAACTAAAGTCTCTTCTTGGCAATAGGATATTGACTTTCATTTTTACTGAACAAAGATGCCAGAATACTCTCCTAGCCTATGGTGGATTTTGCTTTTCATTGCTTGAAGAAATTTTAGTCCAAAAGAAAGCATCCATTTGCTTTTTAAACATATGAAATTTCTCATGTCTGTTGCAGGTACTTGAGCAAGAGTCACAACTAGTGAGGAATGCCCTCTGTGAACTTGACACACTTAACTTCATTTGATGTTCCTAGGTTACTAAATTTGAAGGTTCACTGAACAGTTGTTCTTTCTCCATTTTCATGTCATTCATTATCTTATAAATTTCTGTTGTATCTCAGTTACCTCATCTTCTGGACTGAGGAGTCCAGGTGTCATAATGGTTCCCCAGGTTAGCATATTCCACATGTTTCAAGGTGCTTGCTGTCCCTTTCAGTAACATTCCCATTTATATCCTTTTTGTCCTAAGAGGAATCAGAAGTGCCCAGACTATTGCAGGTGCAATTGTCCCATGAATTTATACCGGACCATGATGTTCTCTGCTCCTCCTGCTGAATAATTTGTTTGTCTTTAGATAACAGAGTAGAGTGGATCTGAAGAGATTCCCACAAAATAATTCTAGGCAGTGTGTTTCCAGGAGGAGTCCTGCCCTTTTTTTTTCTTTGATTTTCTGGCCTTCATAAAGTTGTATATCTAAGCAACAACATTACTGTTACCCTGTGGCTGATGTAAGAGCTTTTTTAAGAGCTTTAAGAGCTTTTTGTGAAGGATACTGATAGGGCTCGATGGGATTTCTAATTTGCTTTTCTTGCATGTGGATATTTCTTTAAAGGTTTTCCAGTCGTGATACCAATTTACAAAAGCTTTAAGCCTTTTGCAAGAAGTCCTGTTTGTCTGTGTAGTCAGTAAAAGTGTATTCTGGAATAGTTCCTCTGACTTTCTCTGGAGTCATTTACCAGGCTTACTGCTTTGTACTTACCCAGGTCTTATCAAAGGTTGGTGTCCATTCTGGTGTGATGGAACTTACAGTTGAAAAGTAGCATTATTAGTTTTTGTGTCTTTTCCAGATTGTTCCTTAAATATTTTTGGGCACAATTTATTGTCTTTGTTGGCCTGTCAGAATTAGAATTTTGTAATTTCAATGGGTGCAATTTTTTTTTTTTCTTACAGCCTGCTATTATTTTGCTCAGCCATAGGATTTTCATTTGTATTTTCTCAAATACTTTGATAGATAGTGTGCATTTACCTTTTATAACAGGGCTGTTAGTGTTAAGATTACCCACAAAATTTTTCCTTTCTGTAATATTTTGCAGAATTTTTGTGATATTTTCATGCTGTTTCTTTTTTAAAATTAATCTCAGTGCTAGTGAATACTTCAATTTTTGTTACTCCTACAGGAGTGCTGAATCTAAATACTCTGTGCCAGAGTAGCCCTTCAGCAGTTTTAGAGACTTAGTGTGCTAATGCAAACCATATCAAGTTTGCTTTTCCTTACACTCTTTCAAATTTGAACTTGATCATAATTCTTTGTTTGGATCCTGTGCCCCATCCAAGCATTCACCTCTGTGAGGTTTTCGTGTTTTCCATTGTTCTCCATGTTTTCCAACAGTGATGCTTTTTCTTAGCCTTGAAGCCTCTGATTCCAGAAGCCTGCCACTGCCATTGTCAGCATCTGGACAGCTCTGTGAGCTTGTCTGGAACACACATTTTCAGTCTGGTGGCTTCTGAAGCCATCTTCTACCCTGTTTATTGGTTTAGTCAAGTTATTTGGCTTGACTAGGGTGGGGTTGTTTCAGTCCTCATGAATTAATGGATTTGATGGCCTGCTGTTTCCAAGAGGAGTTTAGATGACAAACTCTCTTGCAGATGCCTCCTTTTGCATGTCCACAGTTGGGGCTGATCCTGCTCCTGTGATCTGTCACCTTTCTCCTTAGCAGACTTCCACTCTAATCTGCTGTTGGCTACACAAGGCCTTTTTCTTCTTCTCAGCTTCCTTCACAAAAGAGTATACACTTCATTCAGGAAATGTGCATATGGGTGGTCTGCTGGTGGGGAGGACAAAGCCATGGATCCCCCAGACCCCACTCTTGCTTTTACAAGTCTCTTCTGGAACATTCAGTTAGGCTGGAAAAGTTTGGTCGTCTCTCTGAATTCCCCATTTTCTGTAGTTTACTGGTTCTCACTATTTCTCCCTGGTAGTTGTTTCAAAATATGTTCTCTAGTACTCTGCTTCACCAAAATGACAGGTCTAAGCTTTGTCTCTACATTTTTGTATTTGTTTCTTCATTTAATAATGAGTATGTGTTTTCAAAACCTATGCAACTCCTCATGTGGGTGCATTCACATCAGTGTAAAAGGTTAAAGGAATGGTCTTTGCTATCAAAACTATGTTTTAGACTACTGTAATGACATTTGTGTAGCTTGTAACCTTAGAGATTATTTCCAGAATGATTCTGCTAATAGGACATGGAGAGTGAAGTGACAAGTCTTCAGTGAAATTCTGAAGGTCACCAAAGAAAAAAGGACTATTAATAGCATAATGGCTAAAGCTCAATTGCCTTTGGATTTATTTCCTTCACCTTTCAATAAAGTCTTCTTCCTCTTCCCCTTGAGATCCTTTTCTAGCATCCCTGCTTGACATAATTTGGTGTGGCTTCTCTGAAACTACACATGTGACACCACCACCCCACCCCAAAATTTTGCAGGCCAGACAGAAAGATCATTTAGTCCACCCTCTTTCCTCAAGCAGGGCTATCTAGAGCAGGTTGTCCCCTAAGGTTTTGAATACATGCAGTGAATATGTACTCAAATATGCATAAACACAGTATATATTCCAATACAACACATGCTGAGTGCTTTTATTTCATTAATGAGTTGATGGATAATAGATTGGTTAAAAATTCTTTGCCTTCACCTGTAAGCATTTTGTAGATAGCTCTTTTGTACTCAGCTTCTAGTTTTTGTAGAATTTGCAGTAACCTTATTATTTTTGAGTATCCAAACTCTTTATCAAATTTAGTTGAAATTGGCCAGCAAATTTAAATGTGACAAGTGAACAGATGAGGGACTGCCTAAGCCTCATTTCCCTGGAGACTTAGACAGTCCAAGTTAAAAATGCCTCTATTTTTGGGTTCTTTTTGCATTACCAAAGTAATGTAGCATGAAGCTGTTCAACTGTGCTGGGAAGTTAAGAGCTGGAATTTGCTGTTTAGTGTGTGTTGTGAGTGGTGCTGTTCCTTGCTAGGGATGAAAGCAGTGTATGTAAAGCCTGTCCTGAAAATTGTTTAAATACATCTTTATTAAGTGATGATAATAATAATATTAAAAGACAGTATATTTTCTAAAACTCATTGTTGTAGTGGGAATTCTTTTTCATTGTCAAAGAAGCCTTTGTATTTAAATGAAATGTGTTGAGTTTCTTTGTCACTTGTGAACCTTATTTTTTTTGTTTAGGCCTTGTAAGAGCTTACTGAAGTCAGTGAATGTGTTTCCTATCAGATTCAATTTCCTGAGGGTCCATCTGTTACATCTCAGAGGAGAACAGAAGAGGTAGAAGTAGCTTCCTAGCAAGTACATCAACGTCAGCTCAATTGAACAGCAACTCCACAAGGGTTTGTGTCTTACATAGTAAATTAAGTTGTTAGGTACAGCAAAAAGATTAATGTTGTGACTACTAATCATCTTGTTCTTGGCTTCTCTTAACTCTTAATTTAAAAAAGTCACAAACCTTCCTGTAATTAAGGCAGCTTCAAAGAAAACTTTGTAAAGCCAGAGACTACATGAAGCATCTGAATATATTTAAGCGAAGAGTGGTACTCAGTAGAATGTTACAAGTAGAACTTGTGGTAGACTGTGTCCTGAAAGGAAAATTTTTCCAGAGGATGAGAAATGTTTTTATATGTACAACAATTAACAGCATAGTATGCATGTAAAGTGTCATTCTGACGACCGACAGCTTAGAATCTGAAGATTCTTTCTTCATGAGTGGTTTAAGCCTGGGATTCCTAGCTGTGCTTGGGTGGAAAAGGATGTTTCCCTCAACTAAGCAGTACAAGGCAAACTGCAATTAAAAGTTCCTGATTTCAGAAGTAAAAGTCTATTTACCATTGGACTCACAGCCAGACTATGAAATGCTGTCTTGCCATGTTACAGAGAGTTAGGGGTCTATTACAGTATTGCACCTTTTTAGTTCTCTCTCCCTTTTTTGCCTTTCTGTTCTTCCCCTTGTACTCTGTTGCCCATGACAGATGAGTGCAAGAGGGATAAGGTATTAAACTGGTAATTTGAAATGTATGTAATGACAGGAATGTAGCATGGATGGAATTAGGTGATTTGCTTGTTTCTGCTTAATATTTTAAACTAGTGAGATGCAATTAGAAATGCTATTCAAAGTTAATGGGAAAAACAAATGAGAATGTGGTAATTGCATGGTGGCTTAACTGTGCCTTGAATTAAGTTTAAAAATGTATTTTAGGTACCAGGCAGAATGTAGGTTTCACACAGTGGAATAGGTAAGTCTGCATTCAACTTTCACATCCAGATGTCTCATAGCAGCTAAGGCTTCTTACAATCCACCTTTAGCATCTACTTTATTCTTCGTTGTGGAGATGGTTTGGATATATCCATCCTGGAAGAAACACTGCTCTTAATGAATGAAAAATGAGTATTGAATAGAACAAATTCACACTTACGTGGATTATGTGAATTTTACTCACAAGGACATTTCATTCCTGGTTCCCAGGCATGGAGACATGGTGGAGGTCAAAGGCTTGTTTTCTGTCTGTCAGCTGACTTGTCAAATGCCTTTTCCTTTCCCTAAAATAATTTCTGAAGCTATTGGCCAATTGTCAGATTGGAAAGAAAAATAAGGTTCCCGAAGTCACATTCTGTGACTGCTGAAGCTAGGAAATGAACCAGTACTTTCTCCCTCTTGGGAGGGGAACCTCTGCCTGTCTCTAACCTCTCCCCTCCTCTGTCTTGTTCTGTGTAGTGTCAGCCAGCTGGCTGGGCATCATACACCTGCTAGCTCCTGTATGAGATGTATAGGTGTCAGACTGTACTGTCCAGTGGGGCTCTCACAGGCCAAGTGACAAGTGTGCTTGCATTCTAAATGCAGGGCTTATAATGTGAATTGGATGGAAAACATCGTGTTATCTGACACAACACACTTTTTCCTGTAATATGTAACAGTGTAGTTATTTCAGGTAAGATTTTATTTTTAAAAGACCTGATTGTGTACTTAAGGCACAGGACACTGAATAGATGTCTTCTATTTATCTCCATATATATATATACACACATATATATTTTAAAAAGTGTTTCATTATTAATGCAGATTATATTAGCTGTTCTGTGATGTAAACAGTAAAGTTTATTGGGATGAAGCAAATGTTTTCTATGGAGGATTATTTTATAGGAAAAATACTATACTAAAGGTAATTGATTAACTCTTCAAATTGTACATCCTCAGATATGTTGCATTTTGAGTTCAGTATGCTGAAGATGAATTCTGTTACTTTTACCCCAAATGTATTTTTTTTTCTTTTTGAACTATATTAATATCACACGTTATGTTTCTGTAGGTAGCAAACGCTCCAAAAGCATGTCATGTTTTGGTTGGGATTTTTTTTTTCTTGTTAGACTCTGAAGGTTTTTCAGAGGTTCTGCAACGTTTTTCCCTGTTTACCTTTCTGAGACAATATTGCTCTGTTCCAGATTTTGTCAATAAAATAAGTTTGCTTAGTGGACAGTAATAGCAATGGGCTTTTCAGCAGATGTCAACAATTATTAAAATAATTGAAGTCTTATCTTACTTAGTTTAACCTAGCTTACTCCAGAAGGGAGTTATTCACAGAATTAGTTGTTCTTTTTTATCACTGTGAAGGATTTGTGTACATTTTTGCTGAAAAAGAATTGTTTAGGATTCTAGAAGTATCTGCTATCTCCTTTTAAAATGCATGATAGAATCCATGAAGATATTCTATATATTCTTACAAGCATGATATTACTGTTACTCTTTTGGGGTTTTTTTGTTCAAAGAAATTGGGTTATCTACGGGGTTTGAAGTATTTTTGCAATATTTTGTAATATTTTTTCTTTCCCCGTAGGGCATGTATGTAATGTTAAGATATATTTAGTGGATATCTTTAACTCATTTAACAAAGTTTGACTTAAACCTTAATAAAAATTTGTGTTCAGATTAAGTATCATATGTCATATATAATATGCTTTAATTTGTACTTAGCAATTACAGTTCTGGCTGAAAAGGGAAGGTTGATTTGATTAATCACACTTAAAGACTGTTACAGTGAATGAAAAATGTAAATGATTTGGCTTGATTTCTGACATAATTGCTTCATTTGGATTGGCATAACCTTCCACCAGTTGTTGAGAAAGGGGGACTAATTTCTTGTTGAAGAATTGTGAAAGTGATTTACCAGTGCTGAAGCTGATAACATTTAAATAAAGCTTTATATGAACATCAGTGAAAAGAGGAGAAAAAAATCACTCTACATTACCATTACTGTAGTGCATTCTTTTTTTAATCTTAACTCCTGAACTACTACTGTAATTTCAATAAGCGTATCACTATTTTTGTCCACTGTGTACATAATAGAAATAAAATAAATTATGCTGGGAGGAAGGGGGAAGGGGAAAGTAATTTTTTTAAAATCCTTTAGACATTTTAGAACAGCTGCTTTTTGTTGGTCTGTAGCAGTTTCTTCTTCATAGCTCCTGAATAAAATTAGAGTTATCCAGCTGTGGGATTTGTGGGAAAGAGTCCCCGTCTGAAGTGTCTCTTTCCTATAGAGGTCTGGCAACATTTGTCTCCTCAGCTTCTGTCTTCTTTTCTTCTCTTGGTGCTTGAATATGTTCCTTGAGGCTCACAGCTGTATATTTAACCTCTTGCTTGGCAAGTGAGAGTGCCCTGTTCTGGTACTAACCAAGTAATACTTCTAATTGTGTTGAAATGTTGTCTTCTAATTTCATTTTGGCTTTAAAAGAAAGCAGCTTTGTGTTTTGGAATCACTGAAATAGTTGCAATCCCAATGTCTGTAAGCATCTTGGAAGTATTAATTTTGGAGGCTTTTCTGTATCCTTGCTTATAAAAAAGAGAAGGAACCTTCTTATGTTTAGATGTCAGCTCATTTTGCTGTTTAATCCCAAATTCTTCCTCATTGCTGCAGGTATTCCTACAACTGGGGAGCACTGGTCTTGCAGGTGTGCTCTGCAGGCAGGCAGCTTTGGAATGAACCCTTTGATCACAACCTACCAGTAAAAACCAATTTGGCAGAGTTCTGTCTTCCCAGGTACCCAAAATCCATGCTGTGAGTACTTTTGAGTACTCTGTCTACTGCTCAGGCTTCCTTAGTAACAAACCCCTCAACTTTGTTAATTCTGTTCAGATGCACTTCTGGTTGCTTATGCTCGTCTCTGCATCTGACAACTGTCTCCACTTTTTAAATTGAGAGATAGTAACCTTTTAGTTTGAGCCTTAATATGGATTTTTTTGAACTGTATTGCATTTTTTTAGGTCTCCTGGATGTTGTGAACAACATGTGTTATCTTTTCTCCATTTTCCACCTCTTCTTATTTCAACAGTAATTTTCATGTGTAGGCGACATCAGTGCCAGAGTCATTCTGTTGTAATAACTTTTGGAACAGCTGCACAGTCAGCTGGCAGTTTCAGAATGGGATATGAAAACAGCACAGGACCTGCTTTTAAGGCCAGTGCCCTGTGGCCTGAGGGTCATCTGAATTTCTATTGCTTTGTGGGAGAAATTCCAATTGCTGTTCTATTTCTGACTTTATAAGAAAGGATTGAATCCTGGGTAGGTGTTTTTCCTTTCTTCTTCCTCTCATGATGCCACCCTTTTTCTTCCAAATCTTCAAATTGTTCTGCCCAGCAAAGGAAACTTCACACTTTGTTGCCGCATCTTGACCACCTGTGGCATCTGCCAGGCTATGAGGTGTCATCTTTGGATGACAAATAAGAATGTATGTGAACCTGTTAGGACTGCTGGTTTTTTGGCTTGGACACGGATATGTTAATATGCTGTGTGCTGGCATTTGTGGCATAATCGTGGCAGGTGTTCACCAAAAATTGCAGCAGATCTATTAATGGTGGTCTCCCTCCTCCATGTGTGCATTCATAAAGTAGGCATTCTTCTCACCTAGATCAGAGCAAGACAGGGTTTGCCATGAGCTGTCATAGATATGGCACAGTCATATCTTGTATAGATTTGCCTACACCTACTGTCCAAGCATAGGTTGGACAGTAGCTGTAGGGCATATTGTGACTACTATAAGCACTTTGTTTCTTTGTACTCTATCTTTCAGCATCTTTGAAATGCAGACTAATAACTATAATATAAGAAGCATTTCAGTGTGGCTACCACAAAACCCAAAGCTAGAAGTCAAGATGCTGTTCCTAATTTTGTGTTTGTGCTCCAGGTTTTATAGCCTTGACAAAATTGTAGTGAACTTGGGAGTGAGGACAAGATTAAAAAAGAATCTTTGGAAATAGAAACACTTTCTCATGAAGGGAGGAAGAGAAATAAGCCACAGGACACTTGTTTCAATTTTACCACTTTGACATCAGTACCTGTGGTCCAGTAGATCTTTCTCAATGTACTTGACCTTACAGATGAAAGGTCTAATTGCTTCTAAGGAGGAAGTTTTGCCATTCAGTGGATGGATTGTCAACTTCATTTTCAATGAAAAAAAAGGATTGATTTATGTCCTGTCTCTGCAAAGGATTTAAATTATTCATTATTGGATAGCTTAGGCATGCTGTATGTCTTTCAAGTCTTGTCAAGCAGTATTTTTGGCTAAGACTGAAGTGGTGGAGTGTATGTCAGTTCCTGGTAATAACTGAGAGCTTTGTAATGCATGATAGCTGTCAGCAGAGACAGTGATATATGGTGCACATTGCTAATGAATGTGCTTTCTGAATATCTGTAATGGTTTACCTTGCCCTCCCAACAAACCTGTGCAGTTATATTTTCGGATGGTTGGAGGTCTTCTGAGTGTTGGGAGAAAGCCTTAAAGTCCAATTTGATTAAGTAGTTTGCAATGATGGCTTGTTTATTTAGAAAGCAACAAACCAAAACACATCCACCTCACAAAATGAAAACCCACCCCACCAAAAAACCCCCAAAACCCCACCAACCAAACAACAAAAAAATGTATGCAGAGTTTACAGCAGAGTAGAGATGTTGATTAGGAGATTCTAATTGGTTCCTGCCAAGTATGGGCATCGTATGAACCAGCCAGAATAGGAGTTGCACTTGCTTCTGGCATTTGTGTCTGTAAAAAACCAGCATTATAATGAAGAGCTGTTAATTGTCAATTTCCAACGGCATTTAACACAAATAAAACTGTTTTATCAAACTATGAAAATTTGTAAGTTTTAGGTTCATTTAGGAGTTTAGTGGCTCTGATGGGGCAGTCAAAAAAAGTGGAACCAGCCCTACCTGAACCCTCAGGTGTTTTTAAAGAGGTCGTTAGTTTTCTTTCATAACAATTTCCTTCTGTTTATTTGCATTATTCTCTCTACTGTAAATACTAAAGAATTAAGTAGAAACCTCAGAAGTGCTTGCAATATCCTTTACCCTATTGATATGCATCCTTTCCAGATACAGTCTAAATAAATATGTAATAGAATTATGGCTTAATCACTGAATTGGAAGTAAGGTGAAGTTTTGATATACTAGTCCAATTTAATTTTAGGTAGCTTTCAGATTTGGTTAGAATGAGTGAGTTGGATAATTAGGTTTGTAAATAGCATAAATAGAAGTGTGATTAATGTTAGATGTGAAGGCTGTGGTAGCTGGCAATGAAATGACATGTCCAAATTCCATGAAAATATAATCTTGCACTAACTTGGAAATTTAAATGTTACTTGTGATGTTGTGTTGGTCAGTGTGTGCTGTGAGTTTGCAGCTTCTGGAACAATTACAGTATGCTCCATTCTTCATATTACAGCTGTGTGGAAAGGGCATATCAGAGGCCACTCTCAAGTATCATCAATAGCATACACTGCAGCTCAGGCTCAATACTGAAGTCTTGAGCTTTTGTATTTAGCCTGGCTTTTTGGTTGCTGTTTAATCAGCACTTTAATTTACACTGAAATTGCATATGAAAACAATTTCATACAGATTCTGAGAGGCAATTATAATTGCCAATGTCTATAGTTGGTTGTTGAATAAGATAAATAGTAGCTGTACTGAACATTGGTCTGTTGTCAAGCATTTTTTAATTTAAAAACTTTGCGGCCTTGCTGTATTCCTGAATAATCAATAATCATCTCATGGGAAGTTAGTTAAGGGGCAATTTCATAAATAGGTACTTCAGTTTTATATTTTTGTGAAATGAGGAACAAGGTCACGTATTTTGAAACATTTGGAATGTGGGAAACACTGGGATATTTTTTATTATTGGAATCTTTTTTTATGATTTTGAATTTACCTCTAAAGTCTTTACAGCTAAATGCAAAATCCTTATTTACACTTACCATTATATAAAAATGTAAGCTATTTAACTCCTGCCTCATTGCATGATGACCACTTGAAAGGATGGCCCTACTTAGCTTGCTCTATGAATTATTGCTTGTATAGTACAAATGAAAAAACATTTCAGTGTTAGGAGTGGAAAGTGTTTGTTGGAGTCCAGGGATGTGGAAAATCCCTCGAGCTGCCCTGGGGGGTCCAAGACCCTGGCTGGCACCCCAGGAAAAGCATTGCCTTTGACCTTAGTCCATGGGAAAAACTTCCAACACTTAGAAATGAATTAAGAGCAACAAATACTTGAAATAAATAGTAGTTAAGTTTGTCACAGGGTGAAAATTTGTAGTTTTGGGTTTTTAGTGTCGAGACAGATAAGAGCAAGATGGAGAATTTTGGGCACTGCCTCATTCTTCTTCTCCTTCTTCTCCTTTGTCGTTTTCATCTTCTGCTGTGAGAGTGGCACAGAGACATTGATAGAATGGGTTTGATGTACAAATTACGTGTTTAGAATACAGTTTGATTATTGACATCAAACTGTAAATATGTTTTAAGAGTTAATTGAATTAGGAACCTTTAAAAAACCTTAGAATTTTGTCTTGTGACCTTGTTCAGCTGTGTTTTTCAGCGTGTTAAGCCAGGGCTTTGGCTACATCTTGGGCTTAAGATAAAAAATAGAATAAACATCTCTAAAGACTGAAGTTGCAAACTCTGTTTTTCTTCTTAACCCTGGTACCGGACTTTGAGAGGAAAGAAAACCCCTAATCAGGGGATCCTGAGAAAAGAAATTCTCACAAGTGTTGAATTTGTAAATATTCTTGCAAACAAACGCTACCTGTGTATCACTGCCATGGACACTAATGGGTAACAGATACAAATTCCCCAAGAAAAGAGTTTCCTTCTTTACAGAATTAAACCAAGTTGTTTTCACTTATATGTGGTAAAACATGCATGTGGGTCTGAAAATGTATGACTTTGTGTTTTTCCACTTAAAAGTACTGAAATTCGGATTATTTCTGTGTATAACTCAAACATCCATATTTAACCTACAGCTCTTGTAATGGCCCTGTGTTTGGTCATTCCTGGTTTGAGTAATACAGAGAAGGTAACCTACTATATTAAAGTCTTTCAGCTGCCTAGATCCTGCTGTTTTCATTGACATAAAGGTCAATGAAAAAAAATTTCAACATGTGAACAAGATAGTTTTCAGTGAAGTAGACTTTCTGGATATTTAAAGAATCCTGTGGAAATTTCCTCCTCACTCACTTCTCCCCAAAAAGAATCAGCAAGTAATGTACACATGCTAATCAAAAGGGGCACAGCTTTGTAAATTGGATATTAGGATATGTAAGAATGTGAAAACTGTTCCTTTTTATCAGCAGAAGCCTTGGAAATGGAGTGTCATAACTACTGTAGGGGAAAAGATGAAGAGCTAGTTTGCCATTATCCTTTGAATGTAAGTTACCCCGTTGTCTCATTTACTTCATTGCATGTATTCTTGGCCCATCTTTACGGTTGGATATTTTGAAAAATAGTTTGCACATAGCTAAACAGGAACTATGAGAAGTTATCTGGTTTTGGGTTGAACAAACTTAATATGTTAATCTTGGCTTAATTTAATTTGTTCTAATGGTAGTGGTGAATTTTTAAATGGTTCATTTGGTGCTTAATTATTGTTTAAGGGATTTAGTGTACTTTCAGAACACTCATTTTGTTGTCAAGTGCAAAACCCTTTTATCTGGGTACATTTCTTGTCTTTCCATTATGTAGGAGAAACACTAGGAGGTGGAACCTGGTGGTTTGATTGCTTAAAGACAGAAAGGGGTTCTTCTAAAAAGGTTTTTAATGTCATGATACATTTTATTTCCTTTGATGTAGTGTGAGAGGCATAGTTGCTGTTTGTGAATGCCTCAAGCTGGTGGTCTTTTATTGACCTCTTGGGAGGTTGTAGGAGATGCTGAACCAGTGTCAGAGAAGGAGCTCAGAGGAGGTCATCTGTTCACACGAAACTCAGAAGTTTCTTGAATAATTTGCATTTATCTGTTTAATAACAGAAATATATATATATTTTTCTTTATGGATAAGCTTTCCAGCCTAAATGAGTTGAGTGAATTTTGGGCAGCAGAGTTTATGGAGTTCTTATTTGTTGATAGAACAAATACTGTGCAGAATTGATACACTGTCCATGTTATGATGTTAAAAGCACATGAAAAGTAATGTGTTAACATGGTAAAGTACTATGGGGAGTGATGCATTTGTAGAATTACACAGTTGATCAGAAATCACATTTGCCATGCTTCTTTGAGAGCCTCACATTCAGTGTTCCCATTAATCCATTTTTCCAGGGAATTGTTCTGCATGTAGACTGCTTAAGGGGTTCAAATAGTTGTTCTTTGGGGAAGGGGAGTGAATCCACAGTAAATGCTTTCTGGTCTGTTCTTTACAAATATTGACCCTTCACAATTTGATTTACTTTTTAAACATTTAATATGTAGAAGCCTAAGACACTGTGAGTTGTTATGAGTTGCATTATGACTTGCAGAGGTGGGGGACATAATTATTTGGTTTAAACATTAATTCAGTTGTATCTCCTGCAAAAATTATTCTGATAATTCCTTTATGCTATACTAAGACAGCATAACTGCTCTCCTTTCTTCCATCTTCGGTCCTTACTCAGGGTCACCTAGTGTATCAGAGTGATACCACGTGGTGCAATTGAAATACCAACTCCACAGTGAACCTCAGAACATTTTATACTTGTTTGTATCTAGGAAAACTATCAGTTCATTTGGTGGCTCTCAGTTGGATATGCTGTGCCTCCATGTGTAAATAGTAAGGTTGTGGTGGCGAGTTGCTTCTTGTCGAGTGAAGATGAGATTTGAATGCAAACAGTAGGAGATGGTTTGTATTTTCTACTGAAATTGCCTTCAGTTTACACTGTGACAGGACTACAAACTGAAAAGCGTCAGGCCTGTCCAGCCACACACTCCTGCAATGTGAGAGTAGCACATCATTAGTAAGGCTTGTTGCAGAGTTAGAGTGGAATGAATTCAGCTCTCATTGTCTTTCATGGCGTGGTTTAAGTCGTATCTCTATTATATGCTTGAGTCTTGGGATCTGAGGGCATTAGCAGTCACAATTATCACACTAGAAACAGCTACATTACAGTTTGGCACAGCCAGCTGGGAGTCAGCACTGGAAATTTTTATCAATTGCTTAATACCTCACAGGTAAATAAGTCCTCAGTACTGTTACTGGTGTTGCCTTTCTGTTGGTGCTTCCCTTTTCTCATCTTCTTCTGAAAACATGGTTAAAATCTCTTCTGTTTGGAAAAGAAATGAAAGCAAAACCTGCTTCTTCAATGCTTTTTTCCTCCTTGTATGCTACTAGTTCCTGTCTAGAAGATTAATATATCTGTAGTAGTTTTCTCAAGATGGTCCTTGCAAATGAAGTAATGGATCTTTATAGTTTTCAGTGAGAAATAGTTTTTTTCCCCACTTAAATCTACAAGGGCCAGTAGGCCATATTTACTCTTCTTCAGCCTTTTCTGATATAAGCAAGAGTCACTGGTTCATCTCTTGTATTATTTTATGTAACCACCATTTAAAAAAATCAATTTGCCCGTTTTCCCCCCCCCTCCAATAACTTGCTTTGAACTTGGGATGAATAATTTTTCAAACTATATGTAAGTTTCTGGATTTAATTTTAGTTGATGCTGCTGGTGTATAGTCTTCTAAAAATCTGTAGGTAAAGTAGTGATCACAAAAAAAAAAAAAATCAGTGGTGATCACAACACCTGTGCAAAGGACATTTCAATTTCTTTATTGTCTACCTCTGCAGAACCATCTTGCTTCACCATTCAAAGCTGAATCAACTGTAATGGTACTTTTGTGTTCAAACTAGTATTTTGTCCCCAGAATACTTCTTCAGTAAGATACTTTAGGCAGAGACATGCCTGGTTGGGCAAAATGTCGGCTGATGTCAGCCTGTGACCCACTTAACCTTGTACTTCTGTGAGCACTTTATTCTTGTTTTATGGAGAGTCATTCTTGACTGATGTGAGAGGAGCCTTTTTATTTATGCTTTCCTGGTTTTGGTGGTTTTTTTCTCCTGGAAACTTGTCAGGAAAGCTGAGGTGCTGGCTATTGCTTCAGCTGACCTTCTCGACATCTCTGAGTACTGTCTTGGACACTGGGCTTTGGGAAGCTTTGAGTAAAAATTGCTGGTCTCCACTCTGCTCCCAAAGTGGGATACAGAAGCATGATACGAAAGCAAAATTCACAGAGTTGTGAGAAGTGAGTGTGACCAGGAACTGGCCTTTTACAGTGATAAAACTCAGAATCACAAACTGGATTCTGAGAAACTGTAGTGCTCAGCCACAGGAGTGATCGTGCATAAAATTGAAGAACTTTGAGAAGAAGATACACAGTGATAATAGAGAGAAAACCATTGCTTTCACTACTGAGAACAAAAGTTCCAGACAACCCTCTTCCTCCACTTTCAGTCTAGAAGTTGACTTTCAGTGTGTAATTTCTCTGTCCCATTCAGTTATATAGTGACAGCACAGTTACTGTAGTCAGTCTATGGGAATACATGGGTCTAGAGATCAGAGATGGTCAAGTAGAGCCTTTAATATTGAGCATTCTGGATCTTTATTTCCAAAACTATTTAAAACTTTAAATCCTGATTCGTGCTTTTGTATGCTTGGTCTCCACCTTTTAATCTCAAACAACTAATGTAACCACATATAATAGTGTTTTGAAAACAAAATGTCAGTTAATTTAGCTTCTTTTGTATTAGTTTAGGAAAGAGCATCTCCTCCAATTTTATCCTGAAGAAATGCTGATATTATAGACTTATTATTTCAGCTGTGGTAAATCTCTGCAGATGAGCAATTAGTAAAAATTAGAATAAGTGGTGGATCCAGAAATCAGCAATATTAGATCTTAAAATTTGCCACAGTGACTGTTTCTTTGCTCTTCAAATCTGATGGCAGTGTAGTATGTAAACATTAAAATTTTTGAACTTTGGGAATGAAACAAGATACAGGTCAATAGTTTTGCCTTATTTTGCTAGTCTTTTGCATAGTTGAGCAGAAAGTATAATTATTAAATTACACAAATTTGTGGAGTATTCTTAGTAGCTTCCTTATTGCTGCTGAAAGTCATGTTTATCTTTGCAGTTGTAGTGTTAAGGGGCATGGAATTGATCTCTAGAGCATTTCCTAAGGCCTAAATATATTCTAGGCTTTAGGGATGAAGTTTTCTTGTGGGAATGATGAAAAAAAAAAAACCCTACTGAGTTTCATTTTCTACTCTGTGCCCATTCTAGTTATTTGCACCTATTTGTTTGCTCCTTACTGTGGCCTCTGCCCTTCCTGCAACACCAATGCAAAAAAAAAATTGGAGAATGGAGAAGTTTTGAGCAAAATGGTTTCATGTTGCTTCATTACACTTGATTGAGAATGAAATGAAGGGAGGACGAGAGTCCTTTCTGAAGTGAAAAATGTGGTATGGACTTTTCAGAATGTGAAAGTTGTGCTTGGAAACCTTTTCCAAGAGTTATCTCTAATATTTTTTACCATTTAGGACTAAAAATAGTGTGTGTAATCTTCCCAAGTGGAGATCCAGTATGTCCACAAAAAGAAATAATCTGAATTTATTTTTAAATTTATAGTAGTATTTACTGTGTACAAAGCGGGTTGAGTTCCATAATATGCAAACACCACATAAAGTATGCTTGTATTGCTGTAAATATCTCACAACAGCAGACTAGTCAGCACAAATAATTTTGATTTCCAAACAGCACTGGCTTGTATTTGAGTCGGCCAGCTGTTTGCTAACAGCAAAAAACCCAGCAAGCTGGTTAACTGGTTTCAAATTTACTAAGAACTAATATTATCCTGTGGAAAAAAAAGAATTTTAAGAGGGAATGCTGTTAAACAAGGTGTTACGACTGAATAAAGGTAGCAGATTATTGAGAATTGTCCAATCATTATATCTGTCAATACACTAGTATCTGTCAATATACTAGTATCTAGTGCTGTGTAAAACATGAGATGTCTGTTACAACCCAAAATCTTAGTAACAAGTCTGCCTTTGGATGTATTCCTCTAAAATAAGAAATCTGCTGTATAAAGTAAGAAATCTGTAGTGTAAAAATGAGACATTCTGTTGCTTGCTTCTTTTTCACCATGTTGCCAATGTTCCGGAAGGGAGAAAGGGGCAAATGTTTTCTTGGAGATAAAAGAAAAGGGAATTGAGAGATGGAAAAGTGGGAAAGCTGAAATGGTTCCAGATCTTGGGGGCTGGGACTGAGGGGCTGCCTTCATACCTGTGAATGTCGTTTTGCTTCCAGCAAAACGTGTGTAGGGCAGTCAGAATTGCCTGGCAGCTGGTGATATTTTTAAGGTGATGTATCTAGGTGTGGTGGTAATAATGCCATTCTGCACTAGGCTCATTTGGTCTTCCAATAATTGTCTGTTTATGCAAAGCAAGGGTTTATTTTAAAGAATAAGAAATAGATGCTCAATGCTTCTAAAAGACGTATTTCATGACTGTGTGCAAATTAGAAATCTAAAGACTGAGATATCTGGTCCTGGCTTTTTTTTCCCCTTGCCTCTCTCCCCCCTGTTTCTAAAATACTTATTGCAAGATAAAACGCTGTAAAACAAAATTATTCAAGCACATATGCATTAATGGGTTATTGCTTTAAAAAATGGTAATGGTCCTTATGGTCATCATTCCCAAATATTATATGTAGGAGTGCTGATGAACCAAAGTATTACTTTATGCTAACTCTAAATACTGTGACATTTCACTAACCAGGGGAGGGAAGTATAAAAATTCCAGTTCACTTTGCACAAGTAATCGTAACATTATCAAGATGTGAAAATGGTGTTATTGATTATCTAGTAAGGTAAAGCAGCTTGTACCACAGCCTTTCACTGCTAACTCATACTGGTTTTATTTGCTTTTTTCTTCTTCTCATAGTGTTGTTTCTATATTTCGCTTGCAGTGTGAAAAGTAGTAATCAAACTGACTTCAGCCTGGATGAGATTGGCTTCCTTGGGAGTAGGAGTTGTGACCACCCTTGCTAGATCAAATGGAGATCAAGCAACATGGGAAAGATTTGATGTAAATTTAAAGAAAGGCCTAAATACCATTATCTATTTTTACATAGGCTTTGTTAGTGCATCTCAGTTCACAACAATATGATAATAACTGCATTCATTTAGAAAATTGAACAATAAATGTTGGTATATCATGCTATTAGATTAATCTGTTGCCTTAAAGAGCTATATTTAACAGGAATATTACTATTTTTAAAGCCCCTGCTGAGAAGACCAAAAAAGTTTTAAGACTAACTCTTCTGTCCTCGTAGGAGGAAGCAGCAGCAGGTGTTGGCGGAGGATATTCCAGGGGAAGAAGTGGGTGCTGGTTAAAGGTTTGTTGCTTTATGCAACTGGTTGAAGATAAATACAACAAAGTGTTTTGTTGTGTGCTTCTGTGTCTACTTATGGCATTTGTCATTCATAGGGTATTATAGAGAGCTGAGTAAGTTAGAACAGCGACATTATGGTTTGGACTGCCTTGAGAAATAGAGAAGGAAGCTGAGCACTGCCATTGCTACAGCCACAAACACTTTAAGCACCTGCCATACCTAACTCACATAGGACACTGCTGAAGCTGTTAACATTGTCATTTAATTATGTCATAAGTACCACTTGTATTTCTTGTGTGGCCCACAAAGTAGTTTTACATTGCACTAGTTAAGTTAATTAACTTTCTTTATTGTGTATTTATAACACCTATTTGAATTACAAGCTTTCTACCTAAAAACTACTGCTCACAAGGAGGAAGTTCATATTTTCAATATAGGGTTTGACTGACTTTTCTGCTTTACAGTTTTCTCAGTTTGCTTGTGGGTTAGCTAATTCCTTGTTTAGAGACAAAATTGTAATTTCTCTTCTAAGTGTCAATGAGAAATATCTATATTAATCTAGTGTATGAAAATACACTGAAATAGAGGGAAGGGCCTTGGCTAAGTTGCTTCATTAGGCCTTAATGTGTTATTAGGCTATTTTCACCACCTAAAAGTGTATTATTCCGTGACACTAGTAATCAATAGTTAGAGTATTAACACGTGACATTTCCACATTTTGGATGTATTACAGCAGCAATAAAAGACCTGTCAGGCAGTTGGAAGCTGGCCCAATTTCTACAACTGCTGGTCTTAAAAGATTGTCTTTCTGGAATAGATGCTGAAGGCTATAAAACATTACTCATACTTCAACACCAATTTAGGGAACAATATGAAGATTAAAACTTTGGATTAGAACTTTCAGGTAGATCTAAGTTTTGTACTGTAGTAAGACTGAAAACTTGGAGTAACAAGGATGTTATCTACCTTTACATTGTTGCAGGTTTGATAACAGTGACACCACTTCACACCCACATTTTGTCCGGAAGCAGTGTCTGTCTTGGTCCAGTACATGGGTGAGCTGGAACCAGAGCCTGGTCTGATCTAGAACGTTTAGTTGGCATTTCCAGTGGCTTGAACGCACTTGAATTCTTCTGAGGTGGTGTCTCACCCAAGAATCAAATGCACAGTTTTGGTTATTAAAGCCTAACTGTCCATACCAAGTTGAGGGACTGCATAAAAATACCTGTAATTTAGTTATTCATCCAGTAATTTAGGCTCTGTCCTTGAGTATGCCTTTTCTGTCCAAGGAGATAAAATCACTACAGTGACAGAGCCTAAAGAGTGAATTTGCTGACCAGTCTTAGGTGTCTGTCACAGGAGACCCAAATTGCTCCTTTAGGGTTCTCTGAATGTTGCAATTAAATCTCTGCTGAGTAGAAGAGCAAGTCAGCAATGGTTAGATAACTCTACCTGGAGCCAAATTATACTTAGTCATGCTCAATGATATATAAAGGAAGAATATTTTTTCTCAAAGTTTTAAAGTATAAGTGGGAATACAGCTAAGAAACAGGACTCAAAGTACTGATGAACTCATTACAGAAGTAGATGTTCTAGAGAGCTACAAGCCCTGGAAAGTCGAGGCAAGACCCTGAAGGAGGAAGAGATCAAGGTGTAAGTATGTATGTTTGTGTGCAAGACAGTGCAGGCCTGTACATCTCTGTACTAGCCCTTAGCTAAACAATGTTACTAAGAAACATGGATATGGTTGTTATGCTTGAAAGGTATATAAACACAGCAGTGTGTTCAATAAAATTGGCTTCATGGTACAAACCATGGTGACCCCGTCTCTTCAATTGCCTGACAAGTATACATTTTAAATAAAATCAGTATTTGTTCTGCTTATCCATACTTTCCTTTTAGCTGACTGTCTTTTACTGAGCAATCTGAGATAAATGTCATGGTGGGAATGAAAAGGGTTCTGGCAGAACTTTTAAAGAAAGCAAGGGAAAAAGGAAAAGCAAGAAAATTCCAGATGAAACTCAGAATGTAAATACTTGGCCAAGAAGGTCACAGTCACACCCAAGGTCAAGTTGAAGTGTCCAGGTGGCACTGGCTGCCTGTCTTCTTGAACGTGAAGAGAGAGCCAACCTCAATGTTGAATATGAAAAAAGAAAAAAATATGAAGCTGATGGACTCAACTGATGTATCTCTTCTTATAACTCATGCTAAAATGTGTGTCAAAGTATAGAGAAGGAGGGCTTCTTCTCCAACTCTTGGGATTCATTTTCATTGACAATTTTGGTGGTTTTGATTCCCCTGCTGGCCCTGTGAGTGTCTCTATTGCCTTTTTAGAGGAACAGCAGCCCAAAAGTCCTCAATTTTGATTCTGTGTCCTCCAATACCCTGTAAAAGTGAGTGGTTGATAATTCAGCCCCATAAATTTATGCCTTCTTTGCTTAAGTACAGATCAGCTTTTGTTTTTCAATAGGAGAAGTTAAGGTGTTTTTTTCTTCTGTGTTCTGCACAAAGCATAGGCTCTTAGGCTTTAATGTGAAATTAACTCTCAAATTCCTTGCCAGATGTAGTTCTTAATGTTCAAAGAAGCTTTGGCTGAGAGTCCAAACTGTTCATGCCTGTTTTATCCAAATAGAGTTAAAACCTTTGAATGTTTTCTTTCATCATGTTACTCTTTGATCAGTGACACAAGAAGTTGTGAAACTTTGTATGTATCCAGGTGTTCTGTGCTTAGATTATGAGGCAACAAGGGATTTTGACAGGTTTAGTAAGCATTTAAAGCTTGGAGTGAGCATCAAAACCAAACCCTTGAGAGTCTATCTTCCTGCCTAAACATCTGCAATGTGTGATTTCCATTGTCTCTTAGAGTACAGTGAAGAGCAAGGGAAAAAAGATATTTAGCATTTGGGCTATGCAAAGATGATTTGTTTCATGTGGATCGCAGTGTAAGATTTTGAGAATGATGACATGTAGTTTTGTGATGCAAGATCCTCTGCTGCCTTAAATTTTCTTAGCTTCATTGATGTTGATGGAAGTAGGGCAAGACAGACCTATTGAGGGTTTGCCTGTATTTGGTTTGCAAATTTGCCAGAGGTCTCTAAGGAGAGATTATGCAAAAGATGGTTCTGTTCTCTTCACGTTTTTACTGAAGTTTGTACTGAAGTTTTTACACATTGGGATCCAGCTGCCCTGGTGACAGGACTGAACATTTGTTCAGAGGGTGTCACTGTTCTTAGGGAGGTTATGGTTGCTGGTGGGGTAGTAGAAAACATCCCATGGGAGAGACTGCTTTGTGTCCAGGTTTTGCCCATTATGGATTATGTTTTTTGATCAAATCCTGGAAATAACTGAAGCCCCTCTTAAGCTGAGCAGTATTTGTAGATGGTTTCATGAATGAAAGCATGGGTTCACTGATGGACCAAATTAAATCATGTTGAACAAAACAGAAAGACATAGGAACTATCTATCTATCTATCTATCTATCTATCTATCTATCTATCTATCTATCTATCTATCTATCTATCTATCTGTCTTTTTCTGGCTCTGTAGTGTCTGTGTGCTGGAGGTACTTTAAGCAGGCAATAAAATTGTTCATTAACTTTACTCGAAGATGATACTCTGCAGTCCAAACCATTGAGTGATAAAGCAGCTTCAGCTTCAAAAATGAATTACTGTTCCAACTGAATATATTAATCTAGTTGTAGCCTATGTTGTAGTGACTATTTTCTCTAATCTTGTGTTGCTACTACCATAATATACAAAACCACATGACTAGCAGAATGGTGTTGCTACATGGATAAATATTCTGTAAGTGCTGCTAATTAACAAAGCCACATATGAAACAGCTCTGGAAACTTTGTATTCCTCTAAATTCTCATTTTTGAACATTATACACAGTTGTTCAAATATGTGGATAGTTATACTTTATTTAAATATTAAAATTGGGCATGAATTAAGGATGTCCAGTGACTTAAGATTCAAAACCAACTAGTCATTTATGGGTGAGGAATTAGTCGATTGTTAAGTATTTCCTGATGATCAAGGCCTTTGAAGGTATCTCTGTCTCCTTTGACCTCTCTCACTCTCTCAGATCAAGTTAATTCCTTTTTAGCAGGCTTGTCTCTCACTATGTTACATGCCAGTTCCACTCCTCTCCTCCCGTCTCTCCAGATTCAGTAAAACAAAGACTGAGATACCACTCATCTGCTTGTTGCCAAAACAGACCTTACCTCACAGATTTTTCTTGCAGACAGTAATTTCTTTGCCAATATCCTTACATTTCTCCACACACAGACTTACCTTACCAGTATCTAGATATTGCACTGGCAGACTTATTGGTTAGGTCCAGGACAATGCAGTGGTAGAGCAGATGAAAGCAGAGCAAAACTGTTTCTAGACAGATGTAATTAGAAAGTAAGAAAACAAATATAATTGAAAGGAAAGCTGATGTTTAAATTACAAAACAGTATGAAACCCCCTCTTTGGTGTAGTTTGTGCTGAAGAAGCACAGTCTGTGCCTTTCAGTTGTGTGACATAAAAAAGGACATAGTGCAGCAGCCCTGCCTCCACATCCAACTGCTCCTCCTGGGCAAGAGGGGGTCTTCAGAAGACATGAGGTCTTCAGAAGACCATTAGGGAACATAAATATTGTAACCTCACTGAATCTTCAAGAGGTATGTGGGCTATTTTAAGAGCCTTAAAGTGCAGCTGTTGCTGCATATGTAGGAAGCATGCACAGGTCTTGAGAATGAGACCAACCATTCTAGTTGTTGGTGTTTATATAGGTTTTTTAACCCAGAATAAATGAGTATATACAAATTTTTGTGTTCTCAGAAGGAGAGGAAAACCCGATGTGGTTCTTTTAGGAAAGAGGGAGAAAAGAAAAAGGAGGTGTGAATGGGTAAACTACAGCAACAGAGAGGGCAATGTTGGCTCCCTGGGAAAGCCAAAGTGCCTCATTGCCTAGATAGAAGGGAATAGGGTGTTATTTCTTGCTGCTCCTCACTGTGAGACTTTGCCTCACTCTTGTATTGAACTGCAAATTGACTCATCTGAGCTGTAACTCAGCACAAGAAACAGTGGAATTCACTCTCCTGACTGTCAGGAGACTAGGTCAGTCTGGGATATTTCTAGCTGATCCAGCATTAAACTATGGCAGGATTACAGCATGCTAGTATCCCCATGGTGTTATTTTCATGCAGCCACCCTAGAAGTAGCTATAGACAGGAATGACTTCCCAGATCTGAGAAGCTGAGAAAGGAGCTGCCATTTCTCCATCTGTCTGCCCCCACTGTGTTACTTCAATTCCATCTCTGAAGCTCAGGCTGCCATGAAGGAGCACCATGCCACAGTTACGCTGCTGTAAATGGCATTGTACTGGTTCCTGGCAAGAGTCATTAAAGACAAACGTGTGTAGAGAGAAGTATTTAACTTCTCTTTGTGACTTGGAAAAAAATTTCTCTGGTATTTAATCTTTTGAGCTTATTTGTGCATGCTTACCTTCAAAAGGATCTTAAACCTTTTTATATAAAGCGATAAGGATGAGGAAGTAAGTTTGCAGGAAATAATGAGCTATGTGCAGACGTGAAATTCCTGTTAAGTGCAGGCTAGTTACCAAGTTGTTCAAAATCTGATTGCCTGAGGAGAGATATTTGCCTTTGCAAAGCTCTTCAGGATGTGAACTGAGCTGATTTAGCTTTGTGAAACCTTCCTGCTCTCAGGTCTTAATCATATATGTAAATTGGCCAAAATTATTTTCCTCATAACTAAGCCAGATTTAAACAGGGGTTCAGAAAGGCTTCTGAAACAAATTTAACCTGTTAATATTGTTCACCAAAACCTTGTCAAGTGCATGGATTGTTTAGATTGCAGGTTCATGAATAAGAAAACAAGTTTTGCTATGAGTTTGGGCAGTACTGAGAGTAGCAGGATACTATTCAGTAATGGAGAAACACAGTCAACAGTGCAACATGTACAATGTGAATTTAAGATGATAGTATTGAGATCAGTAAAATTATAGTAAATTAAGTTATAGGAGATTAAAACATTTTTCCTTAATATATCTGTACCCTTTATGAAGATACAATTGAAATAAACCATTCAGATATGGAGCTTTTAACCTCTTCTCTAGTATACTAAAGTGTTCTGAAAAACACAAGTAGCTGAACAGATATGAAAGGAACCTTTCATCTGTTTTGTGCACACTCAAATCTTAACCAAAATAAGGGGCAGCTGCACTTCAAGTTTGCCGATTAATTTAAATTTAAGTTGAAGGCTTGATCCTCTAACTCTGAGTGCAGTGCTAACAACCACAGAATCATAAAATCCTAGACTGGCTTGTGTTGGAAGGAACCTTAAAGATTATCTCAACTTCCCTGCTATAGAGGAATGCCATCCAGATCAAGTTGCCCAGGGCCCCATCAAGTGGCCTTGAACTCTTCCAGGGATGGGGCATTCACAACTTCTCTGTTCCAGTGTCTCACTCTCTCTTAGTGAAAAATTTCTTCCTGACTTCTAACCTAAATCTCTTTTAGTTTAAAACCATTTATGCTTGTTCTATCACTATATATCTACTGGTGTGAAACAAGGAATAGTGGTGGAGTTTGTGCAAATGAGGATTACCCTAGAAGATTTCTGGCTTACCTAGAAGAACAGACTATCACTGATGTCATTCCCTGTGTTACAGACTGAGAGAGAGCATTCATTAGGTCACAGCTGAATAAAATACTAGCATACTGTGCATGTGTATCTATCCAGGTATATGATGCTGTTGTAGTTTAACCTCAGACAGCAGCCCCATGCAGCTGCTCACTCAGTCTTTTTGCAGAGGGATGGGGGAGAAAATCAGAAGAGTAAAAGTGGGAAAATCCATGGGTCAAGATGATATGGTCATATAGACCAAATCCATGGGTCAAGATTCTTTGCAAACAAAGCAAAACAAGGAATCCATTCACCACTTCCCAGGGGCAGGCAGGTGTTCAGCCATCCCCAGGAAAGTGAAGCTCCATCACAGGTAATGGTGACTGGAGCAGACAAACACCATCCTTCCAAACATCCTCCTCTTTCTTCTCCTTCCCTTGGCTCTATGTGCTGAGCACAACACCACATGGTGTGGGATAACCCTGTGGTCAGCTGGGGTCAGCTGTCCTGGCTGTGTCCCCTCACATCTCCTTGTGCACCCCCAGCCTCCTCACTGGTGGGGTGGGGTGAGAGGCAGAAAGGGCCTTGACTCTGGGTAAGCTCTGCTTGGCAACAGCTGAAACATCCCTGTCTTATAAGCACTGTTTTTGTCACAAATCCAGAAGACAGCCCCATACTAGATACTAGGAAGAAAATTAAATCTATCACAGCCAAAATCAGCAGAGATGCTCACTTATGACATTAATCTTCTAGGAAAAGTTAAAAATTCTCTTGTGAAAGCAAATGAGCTAATCTAGCAGATATTGGTTATATCTTAAATATTACTCACCATCAACCCTTTGTAAGCTTTATAAGTAGGATTTGCACAGTAGGCTGCAAAGAAACAATTGCTTTAATGAAAATTGCTTATGAATGCTATATAGGATGAATATGCGTGTATCTAGGAAGGGGTTTCAATTTTCCAAAAGAATCATACTAACGGGTATAACACTTTATAATTAGATACTCTATATGCTGGTAAGGTTTGGTCTAAAGCTTCAATGTTTGTCAAATGTACCAAAAGGAAAGACTTCAAGATGTTCTGAATAACAAAGATAGGTAGTGCTATTGTGATAATTTTGAAGTCAGCTATTCAGTAAGAGTACCTCAGAGTAAGTTCATGAAAAACTGATTTGGGAAGAAATTTTTGAAATCTGCTAGAAGTGGCAGTGGAAGATTTTACATAGTAAATCCTTTTTCCATTTTTTGATCATGACAATATGTCTGAATCCTCTTCTTCCCAGAGTGAGAAGTAGAACTTCAGTTGTATAGGATTTAAAATGGACTGTGGTCTTTTACTGCAAACCAGCCACTTCCAGCATTCTTGGTGCAGAGTTAATTTAGTATGCTGTATTTCATCATGAATACCTGAATAGGCTGGTTTGCTGCAGAGGCATTTTTACCATCTTTGCACATGCATCTGCTAAACATTAGTTTCTCATTTTTCCTCTGATTAGTATCATACACTCAGTGAGCACAGCACGACAATAAAGAACAAAACAAACAAACAAAAAAGACAAAAATGCTAAAAAAAATTTGAAGTTACATGTTTCAGAGTAAAACTAATACTGAAATGGTAAATATGACACATCAGCCTTGACAGGTCTTTTGCAACTCTATTTCTTATACATTGTTCGGGAGAAAGAATTTTGCAATTCCAATATTTTGGCACAGATAGTAATGAAATTATGACTTGATTGAAACATATGGCAGTAAGGAAAAGAAGAATAAATAAGTAAGGAAAAGAAGAATAAATAACTAGTCTTGAACAACTAGTGCTTGAATGAATCTTACATACATATTTGCTACTTGCAGCTGTTGTAGTTTGTTTGCATTATATGGACACCTGTAGCATATCTGCCTAGAATAAATTTAATTGGTATTTGGGCTGAAAGTCTTTTTGAAAGTTGTTCATGTAGGCAGGTTAGTGGTAGGAAGGTTAATAATAGAACAAGTATGCTCAGTTCAGGCAAAATTTTTATTTTGTGGAATGGTACTGGACATGAGCAAGGAAACTGAGGCAAGAATTCTCTCTTGCTGTGGCTGCCATAGGCACGGGGACTGCTCTCTACCACAGGCTGGGTCCAAGGTAGGAAGGGCAAGGACAGGGGATCTGCTGCATTGGTCAGTATTTCTTTCTAGAGACACTGGAATTATCTTTAATAAAGCACTTTATTCTTGAAAATTGTCTCTTTTTTTCTCCAGACTTATTTGTTTGTACGAAAAACTGCCATCAATTCTTGTTTGCTAGAATCCTTATTTGACCAAGAAAAAAAAAAATCCCTTTATTTTTCAAGCATTAAAGAGCCTAGGGAAAATATCCAAACCAAATAGCCATTTAAGGTTGGGTTTTTCTCTTTCCACATGAATAGAAAGTCCCAGATAAAAGAACTTCTAAATTCTTCAAGAAAATATAATTGTCATTATGCCTCTAGCCCACTGAATGACACTGTGAGAGAGAGACCGTGCAAAAAGTTTGTGGGTTGCAAAAGAAGGGAAGAGCTAACTTAAACTGTTAATGGCAGCCGGGGTAGCTGTTCCCATTCTGCATGGCTACATATACCAGTAGCAGGTCTGTACTATTTCTATTGATAGCTTATTTTACCTGCGGGGAAGAAAAAATGCCCCCAGGTATTTTGGTCAAAGTAAGGTTCTTCTAGACGTGTTTCTGATGGCCTGCACATTAAAGCTGTAGTTTCCTCTTAAAAGTAGTTTAACATCAAAGGGCTTAATTCATAGTCAGAGAGAAAACCAAGTTTTGATTCAATGATCATTAAAGCTAGCAGGGGTTTAAATAATGTTTTGAGTAGGAAAAGGTTCAGGTTGTGAGTCTACCTTCCCAATGACTTCTTCATTTCAAAAGTCTGTCCCTTTTTTTATTCAGCTAGGAGGTTTCTGTGAAGACTATTTGAATGCTGTCTTTCTTGTAAAGCCTAAAAGAACTCACCCAGTTAGGTCAAACTACAGTGAAGAGCTTCTCAAATCATGAAACTTGTGTAAAACAAGGAAAAACTAACTAATTTTAAAATGGCTTAATGCTCTGAAACATGCTAAAGGAAAGTAGTGTGTGAATGATTTCTTGATATAAAGGTATATTCTAAAAGTCACTTTAATGCCATGCTATCTTTCCTTTCTCTGTAACATGCTCATCATAATTCAATTCCTCTAAAAGAATTTATTGTTCCATATGGCTGCTGTATTATATAGCTTTGCACGTTTATTATTCCAACCACATCACCCAACTTGGTGTGAGATGCAATAGTTTTGAGCCAAGACTGTCTTTTCTTATTTAGACATCAGCAGTACAGTGTGCTGTGCTGCTCCCATTGCTCTAAGGTTAAAGCCTGTTTTGTGAAGGTGGCTTTTCCATGCTCCTTTGTAATCATTCTTTTCTTGGTTGTTATGGAGATAAAGCTTATGCAGTCCCTTTTCCGCTTACTTTATCATGCTCCAGGTCCAATAGCACAGTAAACAACCTACTAGGCAACCTATTTATCTATGTCAGTGCTGCAAGCTCAGACCTCTATTATTTAAGGTATGAATCTTTTTCCAGGTACTTTTCTCTGGCATCATTTCAATTTTTTTTTTTTTTTTTTTTTTTTTTTTTTTCCAAATTGCATTAGCGTGTGTGGGATTTTAGAAAATATCAGGAAAACTGCTTTGGTAAATAAGACATTTCCCTAAAATAACAGTGTTGGTTGTCAGCTGAGCTTCTGTTTGGGCTATTAAGTACAACATGACCCAATGTGGTATTTTGCACATAAAGCAGTTTATAACACATCAGATGCTGCAGATTATTTCCTCGTGATTTTCAGTGGATTAAAATGTTTCAAATATTTTCTTTTTCTACTAGCTGGTTATTTACTTTAAATCCTGTTTGTGAATTAAAAAAAAAAAATGAAAGGATGTTACCTTCCTTCTATGTATTTCTCAGTGAAAAATTATATGTGTTTTTCTGACCAACTGATAGCTCAAATTTGCTATATTCCACTGAGGAATGAACTCTGAGTAGGTAATTATTTTTAGAGGTGGGGTGGTAGGGGTTCTTTTGTTTGTTTTACTTAGGTTACATTAGCCTTGAAAAGTACCTATGGAAGTGCCATGAGATCTGCAGGGATTCTGAATGCACCTGTGCTTCCCAGCTTGTAGAGAAATTCCTGTGTTAGGTGATTCTCGGGTGCTGCCTCACAGGAGGTGCAGCTGAGTGGTGGTCTCTGCTGTGAACTGGGCTGTCTTGCTGACCTTCACCTCCAAACACAGACTGCAGCATCCCACTGTGCCTCCCTTGCTGAAAGGCTCTTCCATCCTGGGAGAGGCAGCTGGATGCTGCCCAGCCTACACTGGAGAGAGTTGGTATGAAATGAGTTTGAGGGGAGTTTGTGATGAAAATCTAGCTATCTGCAGGGGAGAAATCAGCTCACAAGCACTGCTTGGAGGCAGGTTTCTGCTGAGAACCTGGGATTTATAAATTCCCTATATTCTCAATTGCACAGGTAAAACATCTCCTACACCAAAATATCTGAACTTTTAACTGCATTCATAAATTGCTGGAGAGTCTTTGTTGAAGAAAAAAATAGCATATCTGGCAGCTGTAAAATAAGATACATAGAATATCTTCACGGCTTTATTCTGCTCTTCAGGGACTACATTAAACATAAAACATCAACCTTCCTCACTTCCTGAAATTCATTAAATATAAAAGAAATGATCCTAGGAACTGCTTTGGGAAAGATCTCTGCTTATAAAAACATAGCATTAGATCATCTCCTTATAACTCTTGGGGAAAAAGAACAACCATTTTAGGTCTCTCTTTTATTCCATTCCTGTAACTTCCATTATGGATTATTCTATTGTGAGACTTAATCCTGTTGATAAAATGACTCCTTTTAGTACTGTGCTGACTTGGGTATGTTGCATTATGCAGTAATTTTCTTTTAATCCTTATCAAATAAAAGACATGCTAGGACAGTTATCTATTACAGCTTTATTTTTCTTCCAGTCAATACCAACAATGAAGATTTTAGAAAACTTTTCCACTTTGATACCGCAACAATGAACTTTCAATATGTTCTACTGCTTATAGCATAATTTCATTTTTTTTCTCTAGAGGAATTTAATATAATTTTTAGATACTAGTTAGACTGTAAGGACAACTATCTTTATTTTTAGTATCAGTTTTTAAATCTTCCTAATGACAAGGGAGAGACTGGAGTCCTGGTGTGAGCTTCAGTTGAATAAATCAAGGCTGAATTTAGTATATTAATGTTTAGCTTTTTATTAAAGTCTGCAGATTAGGGCTGGGGGATGAGTTTATTATTATATTAAAATTGTATGGGTAATCTAGATGATGTGAATCCAATCCTGCTTTGTTACTGCCACTTCATTCGATTGTATTATGGAGGAAGAGGCAGGCATAAATATACAGACCCGTCCACCTTCTTATAGACATATGTCTATACAATGGAGTGCACATGTCTGTGTGTCTGTATATGTACTCATACACGTACTTTTTTTTATTCCTGAGGCATAGTGAACATAGTACTAATGTAATCACCAGTCCTGTGTTTCTAGATATCAAGGCCTACTTATGCTCCTCTTATGCTATCCCAAAAAGCACACTTTGGCATTAACTGGGTGGAAATCCCTCTGAGAGAAGTGGCAGCAGGTCTTTCCACTTCTATGCAGCCCTTGATCCCTCTACAGAGAGTGGCACTGGCAGATTGATGCCAGCACTGTAAGCATCAGTGGTAGTAATAATGAGAAAACTCAGTCTGTTATGTCTGTCCTTTCCTGTGAGCAGGGTCTGTACCTCCACTTCATCCTCTAGGGAGTCAGCAATTCTTAATAAATATTAGCCTGTAATAAAGCATTATCAGTCAGGGTTCATCGCTGACTGGCATTGAACCACAGAAATAAATGCAAGTTGAAGCTGATTGATAATGACTAATCCCAGCACCATCTGTCAGTGATACATCTGTCCAAACCCTGTGGTTCTGCATCTTGTCTAGCACCACTTTGGATGGTGCCAAGCTGCCAACTTTGCTGCATCTTGGCTTAAGAAAAGAGCCCTTTAGGAATGAGCTGCTGTACTGCTAAAAGTTTCCTGCTGTTGTGAGGCAAGTGCCTACCATATACAACCATTTCAGCAAGTTTCAGGTTTGTTCTCCATCAACAGTCATGTAGACATCTTTCACTGAAATGAATAGCTGTATATGATAAATCAGTCTCTCTGGCTGCGCAGATTAATCTTGGTGGGAGAAACATATTTCCCATGCATTTAATGTTTTTGGAATCTCATGGAGAGAGAATGTATGATAGCAATATATACTGTTTAGTCATCTCACTTGGAGGGGTGCATATTTCTCAGGGGTGATTAATCAATGAATAAATTAGGTTATATCAAGTGAATACTAATAAACATTACCTCATAATCACATTTGCAGCATAAAACTGTGTCTTACAGACAATATTTTAAAAATACTTCAGAATTATACAAAATGTTCTACTTTAATTCCTCAAGATACAAACCCAGGTTACCCTAACACAGCCTAGGAAAGAGAAAAATAACTATGCTTAAAATGCTTCTGACAGCTTTCTCACATTAAAGTGTCACAAGCTTAAATCTGAATTGCAAAATCTACCAGAAGAAACAAATGTTGTATTGCCATCTCTTGTCGGAGCTGATTTTTTAAATCCTACTGATAGACTCATCAACTCAAGCTTTTATTCTGTGGAGGAAGAGCACCTTTTAGCCCTCCTGTGTACAGAACTCAGCCATCTTCTTTTCCTACCCTTTTCCATAACCCAACAGTGTGGCTGTGGACCAGTTCATGGGGCATTGGTCACCTGCAGACATGCAGGGTGTCTGGCTGTGGAGCTCCTCTAAGGACCCCAGCAGGCTGCAGGGCCATACCCCATTTCTGCCTCTGCTTGGTGACACCTGTGGTGTGGTCATGATGACCCACTGTACAGCTGTGTGCAGTGCAAAGACAAAAACAAGAAGAAAGGTGCAGAGGTATACTCCACAAGCATCCTAAAACATCTTTGTCACTGAGGAAGAAGCATGGAGACAGCTGCCTGATTGTCAAGTTTGATGTGAATTTGGTAGTCTTGGTACTTGGGAGAAAAAACCTGCACCATAAAAACACCATGTGAAAGCAAAAATTCCTTGCATTGCTGGATGTTTTCTACCTCCAGTTGCAACAAATGTCATTAATATACATCAGCATTTAGCTTTACTGTGAAATTTAATTTTGCCAGTTTATGTTGCCCAAAATGGAAAATTTAATAGGACCCAGCTCTCAGAGAGGTAGTTGGTACTTTTGAACAGATTTCAGTAATTCAAGGTAGTCACTTAAAAACCCAGCCACCTGAGAACACTTGTCTTTCTCTGAATGTAAGTCTAGATTAATGAGGGAGAAAGAACCATTTTATTCATAGCTTTCATTTTTGGAAGTGAAAATATTCCAGGACAGCACAGGCACAAGAGACCTATATCGAAATTTATGGGTATTGTGAGATCTTCCATAATTTAACAAAGTTATCAGCAAGACTGCTGCAGAAAAGGTTATATTTCTGGAAAAAATATTTTTGCTGTTTCAGCACTCTGTCACTTATCCACGAGATTCCTTTTAAACAGGAAAGTGTAGTGTTGTAATTGATCCTCGTGCTGATAATTTAGGGCTGAAACATGAGAATAATAAGACACAATGAGGCTGACCTGGGTAAAAATATTCAAATAAATAAATATGATGTTAAACATTGAAGTGTTCCATTAACTCTAGGTTTCCACAGAACTAGGATGCAAACCCTTAAATGCTTCGGAACCGTAAAGATCTGCATAGCTATCAAAAGTCAAAAGAAATTCTTTTTCATTTCTTGTAACTTCTTTTCTCCTCATGGCCTTTTGCAACAGCTCACTTTCTTTCCCTGAAAAGAAATATATTACCCTGGTTTTAGTTCAGTTTAAATGTAAACCACCTCACTGCCATCCTTTCTTATGAACTTTTACTAGTGTTTTAGCCTCCAGTTTAAGTGAATGCAGGTTGAAGTGTAATTTCTCATATTTGTGTATCTGAGACATCCATATGAGGCTAAAACATACAGCACAGAAAGAACAGAAAGGTCTGTGGGGGGAGTTTTTGTGGCCAGGTTTTGATAGTAGTGTGGCTACAAGGGTGGCTCCTGAGAAGCTTCCAGAAGCTTCCACAGAGTCAGTGCCAGCCATCTCCATGACAGACTGGCCAAGGCTAACCCCATCTGGACTGTGGTAGTGCCTGTGGCATAACACAGTTAAGAAGGGGCAAAATTTTTTGCACAATGGCTGTGCCAGATAGAAGAGTGAGAGTATGTGAGAGGAACAGTTGTGCAGGCACCCAGTTCAGTGAAGAAGTAGAAGAGGTGCCTCATGTGTTGGAGAAGAGTTTCCCTTCAGCCCCTATTGCTGACCCTAGTGAGTCAGGCAGTCCCCTCTGCAGCCCCTGGAGACCCCCACAGTGGAGCAAGGGGATGCCTGAAGGAGACTGTTAGCCTGTGGGAAGCCCATGCTGGAGGATCCTGGCAGGACCTATAGAGAGAGGAGTCCACACTGGAGCAAGTTCGCAGGCAGGACTTGTGACCCCATGCTGGACCTTTTCCTGAAGAGCTACAGCTCATGGGAAAGACTCCTCATGCTGAAGTTTGTGGAGGGCTTTGTCGGAGGGAATCTACCCCACCACCCCAGAGTGGGGGAAGAGCATGAAGAATCCTCCCCTTTAAAAGGAAAAAGCAGCAGAGACTACATGTTATGAGCTGACCTGTGAATGCCCTGCTGGCTGAGGCTGAGCCCATCAGCACCTGTGGTAGTGCTGGTGGTAGGCTGGAGTAATGTTGGGCAGGCTATTTTGCTTTTCATTATTGTTTAGCAGTGTGGGAAAAAGGAAATAGATGAACAAAAATTAAAATAAACTGCCCCTTCCAGTTAATTTTTCTCACTCTGTAGCTTGTCCTCCAAGGGTTATCCTGGCAAGTAGTTTTAGTAATGGCTTAGAGGAAGTCCTTAAATTACTCCAGCACCAATGAATCTATTTTACTTCAAGACAGAGGTGTTCAGGTCCAACCGAGCCATCCTGAGCTTCACTTGGTAGACAAAGAATGAGCTGTAGTTTTATGAGCTGTAGTTAAAACAAAATTTTGTGATTCAGCTTGTTTCAGCTGAAAAAATTCATAATGAATGGAAACCGATCTTCCTGCTTTGGGTGTGATTGCAAAGATGTCCACTTCTTTTCTGGGCTTCAGTGTATGTACACTACAGTTAAACTGGGATTTCCAAGCTACAGGAGCATATGTATACATCCATACTGTATTCATACACAATTTTGGAAGTCCTAATGGGTCCCCAGGGAGTATCTGCTACTGACTATGACCCTGCTGTTTTAATTGTTCAGATTCAAATAGATGTCTCAGCTCCAAAAATAGGTATTTCTTTCAATGTCAGAGCAGAAATGATGAGTAGATAAAGGGGAAGAGATCTAATCATGTAGTTTACATGCTTTGGTACTGCAAGCACTTGAATTTGTGCCACAGGACAGAAAAAAAAGCAGCTAAAGAGAAAGGCAGATCTTAATTGAAATATTCTGGATCCCTATACACATGTAGAGAGAGGGCTGGGACATTTAACTGTGAGACTCAGAAAAACCAGGAGTGGAGGATGGTCATCTTAAGGAATGCTTGATAGTTTTTTCTGGCACTATCTGAGGAAGATTGTGGTTGATTTTTCCCTCAAGACATACATTCTCACCCTTCAGGAGTGTTTCCAGTCAAAGTGCTAGAAAAAAAGATTGAAGAAAAAAAGGTTGCAAGAAAAAGACTTGAGCAGTGCAGAACCCTAACAAATTTGCTGTAAATTCTATCTTCTGTCCCTACGTTCACCACTTCAAATACATATAATGGCTTTCAATGAGTGAGTTTTGACCTACCATAAATTGTTTTATGGACCAGACAGGATGCAGAATGAACTAGCTGTGACCTCCATAGATTATAGACTGCATTTCACTATTCATGGTTTTTAAGCTGGAAGTCTGCCTCTCCAGATGAAAATGCAGGCAGGTGCACTTGGGATGATTGTATGCTTGTGAGGATATTAGTATTTTATTTAACCTGGGTTTATTGGAAGAATTTAATATTTTGTAGTCTAACCCACACATAGGCAAGTGATACAGGTTCTCAAGTGAAACCCTATAGATAGAAGAAACAGATTTTTTATTGATGAATCCAGCATCAGTTGTACTTCTGTGCTAACTGTTAAGTAAAGGGTCATTAGTGATTAACATTTCATTTAGAATGTGGGGAATTAAATTTTTTTAATAATGTGAGTCAGGAAGACATTGAAAGGACTGATTGATATGCTTTTTTTCTCAGCTCTGGAATTCAGGCAATAGGTTATATCCTGGAGACAGCAAGAAACCACCTCTTAAAGAAACTCATGGAGGATTGAATTTGCAGGGGCACTAAATTTTTTTAGTCTTAATGCAATATAAATGCTATGTAAATGAATATTGCAGCTGCAATCCTATTAATAGAGGTAGGAGAAGAAAAGAGCCATACCTGTGTAGGAAGAACCACAGTACCTCTAGTAGCTAACTCCATCACTATTTTTAGTTCTGCAAAGCGTTACAGATAATATTTAATATTTAATATTATTTCTAATATTTTCCATATGTGTTTAATGTTTTCTTTTCTAAGAGGACTTCCTCTGAATGTTGGCTGGCAATGATTAACATCTGCTTAATAAGCATTTTAGCTTAGAGTCCCTGAATCCCAATGCCATGTAATGCTTCTTGAGCAGACAGGGAGCTCTAGCTCACATTCCAGCAGTGTTAAACTGAGGGGCAGAGAAGGGACAGCTTCAGAGGAGTTTACTCAACAGCCCCCTTCTACAACACGTGGGCATAAGCAGACAGTCGGACCAGACTGGGCAGCCCTCTCAGTGGATGACACAGGATGCCTACTGTCTGACTGCTGTCAGGCCCTGTGATGGGAGAGGACAGATGTTATCCTTTCACTGTGCTTGCACTGTCAGAAAACATCCATCAGACCAAGGTGAGTGTCACTCAAAATGCATTGCACACTCCTCACCTTTAATATTCTGCAGGTGCAGTCTACAATTAGGCATGAGATTGATTTGCCAGACAACAGTAGGAAGGAGCAGAGAGGACTCCAGATTTTTCTGGCCTCAGACCAAATTGTTTTTATCCCTGTAAGGAATGAACATTAAAACTAATCCAAAATGCTCTTGAATTTAGGGATGTGGGTGTTGAATTTTGAATTGAAATTCTAGCTTTCTTCACTTTAGGGCATTTAGATTCAGCATATTAGAGCAAAAGAGGGTGAACTGTCAGTTCTCATCCTTTGAATATTTCACCAAGCTGGTAGGGCACATCGACACTCACTGAGAATATGTACTTTCCCTTCTTTCAACTGACAAGGTACAGAAAACTGCAACATGTTTAGGGAGAAGACCTCAAATTTGACCAAACTAAATGTGTTAAGAAATATTAGGTCTGATTCTGTCTGTTTGGATTTTTTCCCTTTATTTCCAGATCACACAGGAACAGCAAAAAATGTGACTCCCAAGAGAAGCTCTTGTCTGCTTAGCCTGAACCCTCCCTTCACCTCAATGATAGCACATGCTGCTGTGTCAGCTCCTGACACTCTTAAATGAGATGCTCCCATCTATATATGCAGCAAGCTAATTCCCTGGGGCCAGAACCAGGGAACAGCCCTGCCTTGCCCCTATCATGGAACAAGAGTGGCTGAGGCACCAACTCGTAGCAGGGCTAAGATGCATGTGCCTTACCTAGATTGGTGTTGGCTACTGCAGTCAATTCCCTCACTGCAGATGCAAGATGTACCTGAGAGAGCTCAAAATTTCTTGCTCCCTATGATTTGTGAAACCTGTGATAGCCAGAATAGAAGAAAGAAATTCCAAAGAAAATTATATGGCAACCAAGGTGAGTGAACGTATGCTCCATGGAACAAATTGCAATGATGATAATAGAGTGAGAATCATACCAAGAAAGGTTTCCTCTCATGGCTACCCAGTAAGACTACTGAATCAGGAGATTATTTCAACAGGAGCTCAGCACAATTTACCGCATTAAAACAAAAATGGTTTGATCTAAAATTATGTAAAAAATACACAGGTGACAGTAGAACTTCCATAAAACTATGAGGATACCCTTCACCTTTGATCAACCTTATATTCTAAAAAAATATCAAATAATGTTACATTAAGGTTGTAAACAAAACAGTGAAAAGTTACAAAATGCCAGAATTAAGCTTTCTGTATATGCTTGCATTTCAATATGTACAGCCCTGGGCTGTCCTCTTGTTGTGTATGAATTTTGGCAGTTTGACTGAGGATCATTCACAGTTTTTTCTGCAAGACTGTCTCATTCAGTGCCCTGGCTGAACAGCACTCAGTGATTGAATGGCTCCTCAATATTTTTGTTTTACCCTCATATATCATATGCCCCATGGACACATTTATTTCATGCTACTCAAACCTTTCCATATGACAGAATTATAGATGGTCTCATGGAATTTTTCTGTGGTGTTACTCATTGCAAATTTTATTTGTGTAGTGTGTTGTGATGAGGGGTGATATTAGCTGAATTTTTTTATTGAAGAAAGGTAGACAGATTAGGCTTGAAATTAGCCTTTAATTTTGGCAGCTAATTTGAGGCACCAAACCCCATATATTTTGTAGAATATTTAGTGCAGAATTATTAGAAGACTGTCTTAATCAGAAGAGCACTCTTTCTTTTACAGAAATCCTGTCTTCCTCAGCACAAGCCTTTCAGCTTCTGTTACAGGTGCATTGAGGAACCTTACAGCAGAAACAGAGCCACCCCTGAAAGTGGTCCACCTTGTGCAACTTTTATTCTGAGTGTCTGAGTCCAGTGCTTGAGCTAATGGAGAAACTGGAGGATGATGGTAGGTTGAAATCTTTCACATGATCAGACAATACTAGAAGTAAAATATGAACATTACACAAAACTCAGCATTAAGTCCAAACTTTGAATGGTTTTGGAACTTGATCTTAAATCTAGTTGATTTTCAGTATCATTTAGTGAAGACAGAGCAGTGTGGGCTGCAGCAACATAAGCAAAGTGATGCAGAGACCGTGGTGGCAACAGAGCCTCCGCATCTCCCTGTTGGGGGCAGCTGGAGGGAAGCAGGTGCCACCAGGCGTTCAGCATAAAGTCTTGACATGATCAGGAAGAAAACTAATGAAAAGTTATTGTCATTCGCTCATACTCCTGCATCTTCCTACATCCCCTCGTTATTTTTTAGCATAACTGTAGATGCCTCATGGCAGCTGTCACATTAGCCCTTCACTAGACAAGGAGATGGGAAACTCTTATGGCTTTAACTGGTTGGAGGGTTATATTTCTCCTAGCAACTTTTAACCTCAAAGCAGAGAGCTTCTTTGGCTCATGTCAGTTTATGTTCCTTAAAAATACAGATAATGCAAGTCTCTTCTAAGTCAACACTTTTATTTCATCTGGGGCTTTTGTGCCTTTTCCCCCTCCAAACACTGGATTCCTCATCGTAATAGTTAAAGCCTTGGACCCTTCCCACAGATTTTTCAATGCAGGTCTCAGTGCCCAAACCTGCTGGTGTCTCTTCTTCCTTCCCAAGCACTCCCCCACAGCACTGCTCTTGCACACTCAGAGCCTGGTTTCTTGATCAGTCTTTCTGCTTGGTTTTCGTCTCCTTACATGAGCAATGCAGAGCAGCAGACGAGTGTAACTCAGCATCTCTACTCTGTCAATGGTGGTGTCAACAGAGAGCAGAAGACAGCTGATGTGTGTCACTTCATTACCTGTTCTTAAATAATGAAATAATCTGCTAAAACATTTTGTTTATCTACCAATGTGCTGGCTAAGTTACACAGCTCCTTCTACTTATTTCTAAATCTCTAACATCCACCTAATCTATGGCTATTTTTCTGTAAAAGACAGGAACGATTGACAAGCTCTTGAAAAATACCCTTGTTCCCACCAAGCAATTCACAATCCTCTGCCAATGCACCTAATAAAATTAGGGCTGTGAATAAACAGATATATCAAAATTCAAGGAGCCAACTGTCTACCTGGACCTCTCTAAATAAAGGCCAGTGTATTTATATGACAACCTAATGAAATTTCTAATATTCAGAGCATTCACACTGCAAGAGGACTGTTCTGTTTCTCATGAATCAATCAAATGGCAGACCAAATTGGCAAACAGAATTATAGAGGTGAGCTAAGACACTGCCAAATGTTCAGCTAAATGGGACCATAATTTATAAATCAAAAATTGTGGAGCTGCCTGCAAGCATTACATTCTTTGAATCTGTCCTTACATCTTATAGGGAATGGTCTCTGCCTTTCAAACAAACAACAATTAAAAAAACCAACGAAATAAACAAAAATGAAAATATTCAGAGTGAAAATATAAAGAAAAATAACTAGTTGGGTACAATAGTTTGCAATCTAATAATTGTTATGATTTTGAAATGTTTCATTCACAATTCTTACTCTATTAAAAAAGATTGAAAATTTTTAAAATACAGAGGCTGCATCCTAAAAATATAACAGTTTTGCAGCATCAAGACTTTGATCCATTTTGTGCCATATCCACATCTCAGCCCAGGCGTGATTCTGCAGAGGAATGTGTTCAAATTACTGTAAGCAACAATTGCAGTCATCAGGGATCTTTTTTTCCCCAAATCTCCTCACAGTTATTAGATAATTTCTAGAGGTTCTCCTTCTCTGACTGCTTATCTTTCTTAATATCCTGTTAAACTCCCAGATGCAATGACAACTAGTGGAAACGTAAATATCATACATTAAAAATAAACAAGAATCAAGAGCTTAAATTTTCCTTTTCCTTTCCTTATTTCTTTTCATCCTTGGCTTTTGGTTTTCACTGGATAGTTAAGCTATGTTAGCTTCTTGTGGTCCATTCCATCCATAACGCCCAAGAAAATAACTTCCAAGTAAAACCATGGTGAAAATGTCAGGCTAGAAATATTCCTTATCACAAGTTCTAATTTTTTACATGGTGCAAATCAGGTAATCTGAACCAATAGTCCCTATGAAGGAGTTGTTTTGGAGTAGGATTTTCAATACTGAGATATGAGTTTGATTTAGAGACCAAAGGTTATTATGCTCGCCCCATAATCAGGTTAATTACTGCCGCTATTAGATATTTGCACGTTATTTCCATTCTGAATCCATTTAGTTTAAATTTCCAGCCATTCAATATTGCCTTGGCCTTTTATTCCAGGTTAAATATTTCACAAATACTTTGAGGAAGTGAATTTTCTTTTGATTATTTAATGAAAAACAGTTTTGGATACCTTCTATAATTCTTTCTTATTCTGACAGCTGCTCTAAAGCTGAATAATAAAAAAGATCATTCTACTGCTGGCACAGCAGACATTAGGCAAAATCCTTTAAGGAAGAAATCCAGGATTTTAAGACAGCCAATGATGCACTGGGATAGAAACTATCTGCCTGTAACATTGCTCCAGGACGTGTACACAAGAATCTCCTCCTCACTGGACACCAGGATGAAAAATCTGAGAATAAAAAGAAATGCAAATGCAATTGACAACATCCAGGAGGACAAAACAGCCCGGAGAGGCTAAGCATGAGATCTGCCACATATCTTCAGTAATACTGCAGAGCATTCCCCAAAGGGACAGATGGTAGGAAATTCTGCAGTCATATCTGGTTAACCTGAATCCATTTATAAAATCAGTATTACATATCCTTTTAAACTGGTTATCACCTTTTCAGTGTTTATTGCCTTTGAGAGCATGCTCGGCGAAATTGAGAAATCAGACCTGTACTAACTATATCTGATTTTTTCCCAGGAAAAGAATGTATTTCATATGTCCATTTAGTCACACTCCACTGACATCTTGACTTTTTTTTTGATTACTGGAAGATGTAAATGAGAAAAGTATTAAGTCCAAAATTTATTTTAAAACGTGTTTTCTTAATTAGGCAAATTAGTTTCAGTTTTATATAATTTAAGAGGATAAACCCCAAATATGTTTAAAGGCAGAATATTTAATTTCATAACTGAAATGGCTGAATGAATGACAGATGCTTCCAGCTTATTAACTTGTAGGAAAAATCCTTTTGGCCAAGTGCCTGGCCCTCCTCTGATCTCCTTTTATCTTGTGGGAGTTTTGTCTTACTCTCCTAAGTCACATTTCACCCTTTTTAGTAGATGGTGTCATTTTTCCTTGATGCAGCAGGAGAATGGCTTTCCATACAATTTCTCAAGCTAGCTGAGTGCCACAGATCTGCAACACGGGAGTACCTGAAGTTGCAGATCTACACTCCTCACAATAATTCTTAAAACAGACTGAGATTTTTGGGGATGAAGACTCACTTATGTCGTCCAGAAAAGACAGATTTTACCCATTTTTGATGCATGAATTGCTATGGTTTGGAGAGTTTTCCTGTGCCTGGTGAGTCATTGCTGTATATGCAGAAAACTGAATCAGTGCTGTGACCTTACTCACTAGACATAGGTACTGCATGGATATAATGATTTATCTCATGTTTGTAGCGCAGACTATTAAAAAAAAAAAAACCAAAATCCAATTGAAATATTATTCACAAAACAGAATTCGATTAAAAGAGCTCTGATTCCAAGATCTGTGTTTCCCACAGAGGAGGGTGATGCAGATGATTACATCAGTTATTTTCGTCCTACACCTGCAAAAGGCCTCCAATGTCAGTCACAGCACTGTGGGCGGCAGTACCTCAGGATTTCCAAAATGCACCATGTGGTGCTCTGGGCACTCCTGGATGAGGTGACCAGGGGTTTGCTCTTTCTCACAGTATTTCTTTGTGTTGAGAAGTCTTAATATGATAATATTCTGAGAGCCCTGGAAGCAGAAAAAAACCTGATCTCTCTCTGACATCACCTGAAAGTCTTGACTTTATACTAGTCACACCTGTATAATGTGAAGGAACCAGCTTCAACAGGAGGGGCAAAACAGTTGTGCCCACAGTAATAGCCTGGACACAGAAGTTTTGAGAGAAAGTGGAAATGGGTTCCCTCATCCCCATGGTTGATGGATGAGTGCTGTGACTGAGTCCACTGCTTTGCCTTCCCCACCTGAACTGGCTCTCCAAGTGTTGTCAGCTCCCCTATGGGCTAGGAGCCATGTCTGGGCAGGATGAAGGGAAGGCCACAAGCTCTGCCAGCTCTGAGGGAGTTTGTCACCATCTTGGTAGGAATTGAGGAACTTAATTTAAAAATCAGGTGTCTACATATTTCAGGCATTGACAGAGTCAGACAGCAGCTGAGCAGAGGTTTCAGGGATCTATATTTGGGCTGCAGTCCAGAGAGGCAGTTTGGTAGGATATCAGCATGACAAATGTGACAGGCTTGTAAAAATCTTCACCTTCTCTTCAGAAAGATAGTTAATAAGGTTTGTAATTAAGAGGGCTGCAGGTGTGAGATCCATTCCATGTCTTTAGTCATCTCACTCTCATACTGGTCCCAGAGGAGAATCCAGGTGCTCTGTGCTTCACCAATTTTTTCTCCAGATACCATCCTTTCCTTGAAAATGCAAGAAAAGCTCTTCCCCCTTCCTATTTCCCTCCCTGAGCCAACAGGCACTTTAAATATACAAGTACAGCTGAAACTTTCATTTAGATTCCTGACGACTGGCACCACAGTTATTATATCCCCAGACTGACAGTTCCTGCTGATTGGTGCCACTCAATTCAGAAAGCAATATCGCTTTGATATATCAACCTGGCAACTGCCTGCAGGAAGCTATTCTAGTCCTTCTCTCTGAATTTCTCTCTAAGAAATATACTCCTTTCAACAGGATTTTTAAGGGTAAAAAAGGCAGAACATTTAAGAGAGGGGATGGGAAGCTCAGTATGCCCCCCATAGCCTTAAACAAGAGCACATTTTTTTGTTATTGAGGAGGTAGTAACTCTACAGGAGACAAAGACTGTAGGAAGGCCTTTACTCGAGAATTTTACACACTTGAAAAATCCAAGTCTTATTCATAGAAAAAGGAAAAGGTTTTTAAAAATTTAACACTGACCTATATGTCCTTTATGAAGAATATGGCATGTTGGTGTTTTAAGAATATGTTGTTTGATATTTCAGTTCAGGCTTTTTTTGTGGAGCTCAAAGGTCAAGTAGTCAAGATGTTAACAGAGCAAACACAGTTGGTAGAGTTGTGCTCAGTAGCACTTCATCTGGGAAGATTAGGAGAGAGTTCCCTGGGTTACTGACAGTACTCAGCTGCAACCAAGTTAGGGGACAGTCCACTTGCCCAGTGTAGGAATTGGTGAAAAGTAGAGACAAAAGGATAAAGTGTAAGAATTTATCTCAAAGGGGGAAACTAACACAGAAGGAATACAAAATAGCAGGCAAATGAATTTTATTTAAACTATGAAGAAGGAAGAAAATCTGAAGTTGGAGAGCCAGAATAGATTTAGATCAAAGTCACTCTATATTCCTATATATATTACCACTGATGACCTGGTACAAGACTAATCATGTTGCTCCTGCTTACAAAGTGCTTTCTATTTTCTTCTGAAAAATGGCATCAAACAACCAGATCTTCCTGGACTTATTTTTAACATAGTGATCTCAGGACAGAAATTTTCCCTCTGTCCCATGGTATAAGAAATAGCTGAACCTGAGTTCACTATGCAGGCAGATGGAGCTGGCCTGACTGAGTACTCTGACATGCACACAAAGAGCCTTCAGGATCCATCCCTTAGGTTTTCCGCAGTTCCTCCTCTTATTTTCTTTTAATGCATAAAAGTTTCCCTTCAGTTCCTGGGGAAGAATTGCCCGGCTAACTACTTATTTCTAATAGTATTTTTGCTGTTCCTAAGTAACTTCTTTTCATAGAGGTAGTTTGTTCTCCCAATAGTGATGTGGGTCAGAGCCTCTGGATCAACCTGAAAGCTCTGGGACCAGACTTAGGTCTGTGCTGTGAAGTGTTTTGCTAGAATTGCCAATAGCAAGAGCCCAAGGAATTTCCAGAAATGCAGGTGTCTGTTTATGATTCCTTTATCTCCTCTGAATGCGATTGCATTCCCTTTAGCTATTGTGTGTATCATCCTTCCATTTAGAGTTATTTTCTTAAGTGTATCTGGAGGGCAGTGGAAGGCTCTTAGTGAAGCAGTATTGAAGGCTTCAGTAATGCTGTATAAGAATATTCATTCAATGGTTTATGAAAGAAGGAAGCAGATGTTCTTGACATGTCAGAAATGTAAGAACACTTTATCATGGTGAACTGCTTCTATCAATTCCTGCAGATATTTTTTACCTGTGCACATCTCCAAAGAAAGAAAGGAAGTATTTGGAAGTAGTAGATAACTCCTGAGCTCTCAAATGTGCTGCTGCAGATGGAGGTCACAGCACCTCTGTGCACGTTGTTTTTAATACAATTGTAGATGGATCAGGTGGCAAAACCTATTATATTAAATCCTATTAATTAAATGCCTAGTTAGAAATATCCATTTTTTAAAGATGGCTGTATAGGTACTAGTCACAGTGATTTAAAGGCCAGTTATTCAGCAGCTTTCTCCAAAGATTTGAACTGATTTCCTTGTAATAACAATGCCACAATATTTTTATCTTCTGCTCTCACCTTTTTCTAGGATGTAACACTTCACATTTTTTCTGTCTGTGTACATAGACCCAGAAGAGCAATTAGATTTCCTGCTTCAGCACACCTAAGAAAGGAAATGCCTTGATGTAAAAGAGGCTTTTTTTATCTTTCTTTCAAAGCTACTTTTACCTGCATGAAACTGTATTTCTTAATTACTTATTGCCAAGAAGTTGTACTATGAGGTAACTGCATCTGCAACACCCTCATATTTACACACATGAAAGTGAGAAAAATAGAAAAAAATGCTCTATTGCCATGGACCATTAAGGTAGCTGCATATAATATTACTAAATATTAATGTAATATTGAATTTTTGATGTTTGTGCTGGAGCTGGAAGCACATGCAAAATGTTTCTCTGCAATTAGCAGGTAAGTTGATTACTGGAGTACTGCCCAAGCAGGGCACGGTGAATCAGTGGGTTGTGGTCAGGCTGCTGGTGACATCGTTCAGTCACCCGGTCTGCTGGGCTATGCACAGACACTGAGAGGAGCAGCACTGCTTCCTTGCCTTCTACTGCCCCTGTGCTGGTTTGGCATTAATTGATCTCTGATGAAGAGACATCCCCTTTTCATGAAGTCACTCCCCCTAACCACACAATGAGACACCTGGGCCTGCACAGGGAAATGCATCTCAACCTCCTCCTTATGAGCCAGTGGAAGGAATATTGCAATGAAGCTACTGCCTCCTTCCTAAGCATTCAGTCAAGTAAAATTTGCATTTAAAAAAATTCTCATTCAGAAGAGCAGAAAACTCCCTCCTACCATAGGACAATATTTTGTATGGCATCAAGAATAAGAATCAAGAATCTTTTGTGTGAGGAAGAGAAATTTTGGGACTATTCTTATAATTGGATTATCTTTCTTACTTGAAAAACAAAAAGTGTTCCCAATGAAAACAAAAGGATGACAAGGGAAAAAGTTTCTGGAAAATGTATCTATTTCTGGTGCTTGACTCCCTTTTATGCCCTCTTTGTTGTGGAAATACAGCACCTGGTCAGATGGGCTGCTCATACAGCTCTCAAATCCTCCTTGTCTGGCTGTTGAAGCCATTTATCTCAATGTGTCAGTCATGGGCCACAGCAAAGTGGTGAGACTTGCAAACTACAAGGTTGTTTTGGCATAAAATAAAGAGGAAAATTCTTTTTTTAATTGAAAAAAGTTGAAGATGGAAATGACCTATTTGGTATCATGGTGACAGGATCCACGTATTTCTCTCTTAAGTACTCATGGAGATTTCACAGAAGCAGACTGAGGTGATGAGGCTGCCAGTCTCTCTTCTTCCAGCTAGTTATTACTGAGATGTCTCCCAAACATGAGTAAGCTTCATGGAGTTCAGAATGGTACTGGAGATGATGAGAAATCCATGAAGGTTTAACTGGAGTCCAGTATCCCATGCACTCCTGCGTTCTCCATTAATGACCTTTCCACTCAAAAGTGTTGACATTTTGTTTGATATTTTTAATCAATAATTATATATATATATGTCAATAGAGAGTATCCTTTTCTTCATTCCCCGTCTCAGCACAATCAATGAAAAAGTATCAACATATTGAGCCTAACAGGGATTTTTGTATGAGAGGAAAAGGCTATGACATCCCAAGGAATTCTCAGAAAATGTGAAACACTTCACAATATGAATCAACATCTGATTTATAGGGTGTGCAATATGAGCCATATCTGGATGTAAGATGTCGTTGCAGATGTCAGTGAAAGAGGAGAAGAATGACCAGAAGAGAATGTGGAGAGGGAAAGCTGCAGAACTAAATGCAAGCCTTTTGTCAGTGGACACTGATTTCACAAAAACGATAGCATTCTACTGAGAAGGACAAAATAGATACGAGATTTTGACAGACTGGTTCTGTGCAACCTGGGATGCAGTCACTTGTGAAATATCTTCAACGTTGACTCAGAGGAGCTGGTACCACAAGACCTGCTGAATAAATACTCTGCCTGTGTTTCTCCCACAGCAACAAAGAGAGGTGACAGGGTTACTAAGAATGCGTCAGACCACTGAATTCTCTGTAAGTGCTCTCAGGACAGCACAGCCAATTTATAAATTCTCAAGATTTTCTGCCTAACAGTTTTATAGCTAGGCTACCTTCACAGATTCCACTCACAGCTGTTTTAAATCTTCATTGTTAATGAGAAATATTATTTTAGTTTTGTATTCTTTTGCATTTGTAGAAAGGCTGCACTGTTGGCAAGGTTTTCTCAGTTTGCTGTTGTTTTCCTAGAGCTACTCTGTACATTTTCAAATGAAGTATTTCTTCATAATAAGATATGTCAAACTTCATTTTGCAGTGAATCAAAGAGATTGTGCCTGGGGAGAACTTTAGAAACTGAAGCGTGCCTAGAATTAAAACCTGAGGCAATTTGTCCTAAATCTCAGATTAAATGGCAAAGATTTCCAGCAGATGATAAAGGATATGCTCTGTAGAAAATAGTCTGGGATAATAAATAATATTTGATTACTTATTTGCTTTGCTACATTTAAGTGTTCTGACTTGACAAAGTTTTTTGACAAGCTGCACACATGCTTATGTTTATTTGGGAATATGTAGTTCTGGAACCTATCAGAGACACTACCTGAGCCCAAAATGTGGTTTTATTTCTTACATTTAAGAGCTTCAGGGCCTGATTTCTATACTCCTAAAAGCTTCACAAAGCCCATCCCTAGATGCTAGGGGCAGTGGTGTTAGTGCTTCAGAAGGTGGCAGTCTACCTCTGAGTCGTAAGAGAAAGCGCACTTCAAAGCTGAGGGAACCAGGGAGGTGATGAAGAGCACATAAATCTAAATATTGCAAAGTTCTAAACACTCAGTAACTGCTCCACTAAAGTACTTAAAATGAGTGAAATATTTGCAACCAATTCCTTCCTGAAAATGGACCCATGAAAACAAACTTGTCTGGATTGAGTCAAAGGCTTTGGTATAGTGTAAACCTGGGTTTATGCCTCCTTCTGTGTCACAGGACACATATTTGGGTTGTTTTCATTAATTCTAGCAAAAGTCTGCATAAATTAATTTTTCCGAAGTGAAGTCAGCTTATCTGTTTATCTCTTTTCATCAGCATATTGGAAAAAAAAGGAAAGAAAACAAGTAACACATGCAGGATGTTATGAACCATTGGCCTGTATTTGAAAATAAAACAATCCAACAAACCAAAAAAATCAAGTCTATGCAGTGGCTTGTTTTTTTGAGTACCCAGATTAAAAATTAAAATCTAGGGAAAATGACCTACATTTGTCTTATGAAGATTGTCCCAACCAGATTTTTCAAGACTGGTACCGATAAATAAAGACATTAGAAATCAACACTCACTTTGAACAATTCAACTGCCCTAGATATAGAACAATCTCAAATTTTTTCTCTGTGTATACATAAATATATAGACATATATTTATATGTGCTGATTTCATGTTAGTGAAAGAATTTTTTTCAAACACTGTATGGATGATTATGAATGCATATTCAATACCAATTCCTCTACTGAAATTATGAAAATATAATCACATTAAGAGAAAAACATTTGCAAGTCTATTTTAATGTTTTTACCATAGATGTAAAAATTGTGATGTCACAGAAAGTCTCATCACTGATATTTCAGTCTTTTAGAGATGAAAGCTAGATGTCTGTAATGATTTGCTATTTTACAGACATGAATAGGAAGGAAGCGTCCATCTGCTGTATTTTATCACTCAAAACATATTTAGAAAATATTTTCTATTATCATGATTACCTAGCCACAGTTTCAAAGTATGTTTCCTTCCCATCTTCTCCTATCTAACACTATTAAAATTGCACTGTATTGAACATTGTGAATCTTTGCTTTTACATCTGTCTTCTGTACTAGAACCCATCAGTCTTAGGGTACTTAAAAATAGCAGACAGGAAAAATGAATAAGTTACACTCAAGAAAGGGTGTCTTTGTAACTAAGGTTTCCCTCATTTCAGCTTTTCTTCTGTGTTTCATCTCAGGCTAACCAGCATATATTTCTGTTCACAGCATAGATCCTTTAAAATAAAACCGATTTTGCAATTATTCTGACTATCTTGATGCTGTTACATGTTTTTATAAAACATTTTTAAAATATTTTTAATATTAGGATAATGCAAGGGGGGAAAAACTGTTTATGCAGAGAAAAAAATCTATAAAGAAATGTTTTCTTTGAAAAATACTACTGCATTAAAGTGTCATTGCAGAAATATAACAGTTTCATACAAACATTAAACTGCAGTGCAATAAAAATTATCAAGTGCCATAGCAAATTGTATCTGACCAAATATGTGAAATATTTCAACTACAAAGGAGGTCTCTAATCTGTTTGTTTTGTTAAACTTAGAGCACGGAATCAAAAACATTGACTTCTGCATTCTCCTGCTTACTTTTTTTTTTTATTTCTTTACAAAGGGAGCATCAGTGCATATGAACAAAACAGTTCCACTCAGTAGGACACATAGCTCAGAGCATTCTGTCCCATTTTCAGTGACCTGGAAAGCATGAAGGCTGTTGTGCTGGAAAAAGGGGGAAAATAAAAAAGAAGAAAAAAGGATAAAAAGGGAAAAAAAGAGAGAGAGAGAAAAAACCCCCAACTCACCAATCTAGCTGTATACAAATAGTACCTTCATCATCAACATAAATTTGAAACCTATCAGTTTCCTTGGAGAAAGTGATTATCAAGGAAATGGAAGCATGTTGCTCTGTCTCACCATGGTTTCATTTGGGAAATGTTGAGAAGCAACAGCGATAATGAATTTGAAAAGCAACATCTGTGTTACTGTCATAACTAAATAGTAATAAATAAAAGATAAAAAAGCCAGACACTGGAGAAAACAATGGGACAAAGCCTCTTATAGGAGAACCCTTATCACATCGGACACCACTGACTGAAGCACTACTTTACTTCATGTTATTTTTCTTGAGTTGTATTACACAACATAATGAGACATTATTCTGGTTATACAAAATCAATTGGAATAAATTCCAGAATTATCACACAGTGATGACAATTCCACATATCCACATTGAAATAAAGAAGACAATAGGGCTTGTTTCCACTGCTGTACACTTAACCTTTCTCACAGTCACCCCCTCGCTAAAGGATACATGTTCTTTCTTCCCCTTTTATCCTGTAGAACAACCACATCACTCACATGGCAAGAATTTAGTCCTCAGGGCAAGATGCAGGCATGAAAAGCCATCGGTTTGGGGGCATTCATGGGATAAACAGGAAGAGAACTTTGCAGCAGCAAAGTTGGGTAAAGTAGAGATAACAGTCCAGAGAAAATCACTGACCAGGCATTGTATGGATGTGATAAAAGGTTTTCTGGCACCAGTAGTGTTTCATATAGAGTTTTCTTAGTCACAGAAAGTCACAGGATAAAATTTAATAGAGCTCTCACAGCGGCTAGGGTACTAGTGAATGACTCCTGAGGAACTAGAAGCTGTGCAAAAGTGATTAGCCAAATAGAAGAGAGATACTTTTTTATACTAAAAGGAGAGATACTTTTTTATACTAAAAGGTCTGACTAAGAGTCATGCTGATTATTTGCTATTGTCTGTTTTAATGAGTTTGTGGCCAGCAGAAAATTTTCAAGCACTGACAGCACAAGCTTGACTCATGTTGTTCTATAGAACATGCAAATTAAGAGGTAAATTTCCAATAAGGTGAGACTTGCATTTTTGGTAATACTTTGCAAAATCTACATCTGCAATTCACTTACAGATATAAATTTGAATACTGCTACTTCCAGCTTCCAGATGGCTAAAAGGTTAAATCATTTACATGGAAAAAGATGTGCAAGCTGAGCACATAACCCAACATATAGCACATTTTTCCTTGCAAATTAGGAAAGATGGTCTCAGTCTGTCTAAAATATCCAGTGGTGATTGACACCTTCACTGTAACTTATTCTTGATATTACAAATTCAAATATTTGTAGGAATCATTTTCCATCTTGTTTTATATTACAATCAATGCTCAGGTATTGTGGTGCAGCTTGGTTGACACTGGGTTCATCTCAGGTCTAGTCATGCACAACTGAGAACTGGCCACTCTTTCCTAAATTACTGACATCAGAAGTAGTTGAAAAAAGAACTGTATGATAGAGGCATCAGAAGAAATGAGTACAATGCAATACATCTTAGAAGGACTACGGTATTCTGTTAAGTGTAAACTTAAAATTGGTCATGTTTGTTTTTGAAACTGATGAAATATATAACAGCATGATATCATCTTTATAATTCATGGAAGTTATTCTGAAATAGGATGAACTTAATATTTAAATTTGTTAGCAAATATTCATGCTTTTAATCTGGAGGAAAAAGTGGCAGTTCTATAAAAATAACATCCCAAAATAAAATTAGCTTTAATTATTAAAACAAACAGAATCATACTACCAAAAATAAATAACTGTCACTGATATGAGACTGTCTCATTCAGAAGAGCCTTGTAAAAATCTAAGACTCAAAAGTATCAAGTAGCTTCTCAAAAAAGTGAAAAGCAGTGTGATATGGTTTTAAAATAATGTGAAAGTCAGATACATTGAGAGAAAATGATGCTGGAATGATGTCATCTAATATAAAAAGTCTATCCAAAGTAACACAAATCAGTCCTTAGGAATATTTTACTGCAATACTGTGATGTGCTTATGGGAAAAAAAAAAAAAAAGGAAGAGGTAGAATAAAACTTAGTTTAATATGGTGATTTGAGAAATAAAGAAGTGGAATCAGAGAAATACAATTTCTGATTAGCATAATATGTAAAAACAAAACTATGAAGAAGAACTTTTCTAAGTGGCTAGAATCTGTACAAAAATCACATAATGATAACAACCAAATGGAACCCAAGTACATAAATCTCAAGCTAGTAGCCAACCTCCTTCACCCTATTCTCTCGTAAGTTTTAGTTGCAAAGTAAAGTAACCAGGAACGAAAAGGCAATTAAAAAAACTTTTACTAAAAAAAGCACAAACAGACAGAAAGAATAGAAGCAGCAGCATTTCAGTGCAGGCATTCATACACAAAAATTGGTACAAAGTTGATAAGACATGCTGCCAAATGCCATTATACTCAACATCACATATCCTGCTCTGGTCTCCATGGTTTTGAGGCATTTGATCATAATCAAGATTTTCAAGATTTTCAACAGGAGAATGCTTTGGTGCCTTTGGATGCAAACTGGTGGATCTATCTTAGAAAGGAGTTGGTGAGCACAAAACTTGTATGACGTGTTTCCACTTGATATAACAGTCATAATAAGGAATAAAAAACTCTCCAAGGTGCTATTACAAAGGCATGATCCACAGTTTCATAGAATCATAGAATGGTTTGGGTTGGAAGGGACCTTAAAGATCACCAGTTTCAACCAGCTTGCCATGGACTGGGGGGCACTTACCCCTAGACCAGATTTCTCAAGTCAACAGGTGTTTTGCTCTGTAACCCTAAAAGACCAACATGTGTGAATGAAAAGTGCCAACATAGCATTAGAAGATACTAGAAAGGGATATCTGCACTGAGAGCCATTAATAACTAGAAATAAAACCCTTCAATTTTTCTTCATCTGTTTCCCTAATATTATTTATTTGTACCTTATTCTCAAGGAGTTAGGGTTGTTCTTTCTTTGTTGCTTGTCCTGGATTTTAGCCAAAGTCAAAACTGAAAAGCATGATTGGCTCTGAAATGAAGACTTGTGAGTCATTCCTTGTACAATAGAAATTCAGGCTGAAAAGGCTTATACAAAACATTTACATAATGCTTTTCTTAGGAAAAAAAAATCAGAATACACAAGAGTCCTGTTTAAAAATTCTAGACACAAAAGCAGATGTTGATGTCAGTGTAGGTTGCATTCAATAAAAACCATTTTCTTTGTTGAAGCATCATATAATGTCACTCAAAATTTGCTGGTATTTTTATTCCTCAAGTAATTAATGCACCTCTCTCCAGTGTAACTCCAGTCATGCCTTACTCTCAAATACTGAGCAGAGCACAAGCTCCATAAAAGAGTACTTCAATGATTTAGCTTTAACTTCACAGGCATGAGTAAAAGCTCTGATTAAAAGCAGAGGAATAGGACCATATTTTGAAAATAGGTTGGCAATTTTTTGCTTTAATTGAGGCAAAATATTCTGAACTTCAGATGGCATGAATCAGAGGACTCATTCTGAGGAAAAATTGCATGATTTAGAAACTAGTAGAGAAATTGACAGAAACATTTTGACAGAGGACTTAAACTTTTACCTAGTTTGGAAGTGATGATGAATAAGAAAGAGGGGAAGGGAAGGAAGAAGAAGACAAGAGAGTCCAGGAGATTTGGTAGTTTGTCTTTAAGTGGTCTGAATTTTAAAGCACTTAGTTACTGCTGCTTTAAAAATAAAGGCCTTCCATTCAGTGCTTTCACTTGTGTTAGAGAAGGTTTACTCAGCCACAATATTCCCCTGGTGAAGAGAATTCAAAACTATTTTAACTGCCCAAGCTCCAGAGTAAGGTAAGAAACACAGAACTATGATACTTCAGACCTATTACTTTCAGAAAGCTTTCTTTTAACTGAATTTGAAAACTGCACTTAGCATCTGAGACCTGGAATAGAAGCCATCTGAGAGCTACTTATATTTCCCTGATCCTGTAGACTACATTAAACTGGTCCAGCAAGTCACAAATTACTGTGTCTTTTGTCCCAACTACTAGCAAGAGCAGGTGAAATCGATAAATTCTTGTTCAGGTTGAAAAATGATGTAGAGACTTAGTTTAGAATTATATTCTTTCAGCAGCAAGAACTTCATCCAGCACAGAAAATAAGAACACAACCACACTGAAAGGACTCTACCACTTCAGCATCCTAAATTCACAATAAAGAAATGCCAGCTGTGCTCTTATGTCTCTTTTTTTGGAGCATCCTCTACAGAATCATACAACCTTTCCACATGCACATGCACATACTTGACTTGCCATCCAGCAAAAAATATGCTCACAGACAACGTACATATACTTACTCAGAGACCTGCATGTGCCAAGAGATTGAGCACAAAGTCTTCCTAAGCCAGGTTGAAGAGGTGTGTGTCTAAAGGCATCACTCTCTTCTTAGTCATAATGTCTGTGCAGCTCTGCAACACAAACCTCTGCAGGTCTTGAAACCACCACAAGCACACAGGCTATATCACTACTTTTCTTAAAAGTAAATTAAAAAATGTGAAAAGAATTTGGGAAAATGGGCAGAAGAGATAATGTTTTCTTCCACCACTTATAACTCAATCTGCAGAAATGCGAGACATATTTTTTACAATGATTTTAGGCTAAATAATAATAGACATAAGTTGGTACTTAGAAGCCACAGAATGAAATCAGTGAATTCAATGGTTGATTTGGTAATTATCTGGTCATTATTTGGTCCTATCTGTATTACAATTTCCCCCCCAGTATGAACAAGACCATGCTTCTGATTCACAGAATTGTTTAGGTTGCAGGGCCCCTTTTGAGACCCTACTCATGATCTAGAACAGAAGCTGCTTGTCTAGACCCTGGGACCTGAGTGCACAGAACTCTCCTGTAGCCCATCATTTATCTGGTTGTGATACTTCGCAAAATTACAGAATCTGTCCAAAACGGACCTGAAAAACAAAGCAGTAAACTTAATGAAGCAGGTATTTTCATAACAAGATTGAAACGTTGATAGCATCCTACTCGTGTTTCAGTTCATGTTCATAGCTGTATTTCACTGAAGCTTTGTTCTGCTATTGGTCTGTCATAATGGACTCTAACTGGATTCATAGTGATTACAGATTTTCCATAACCACCTTTCAATCTATCTATTCAAAAAGAAAAGTGCATTTTTCTCGTTTCACTTAAGATGGACCTAAATTTCAACAAGGGAAACTGCAGAAATTTTATCCATTGTTAACAACAGAGGCTTTCATTTTAAAATTCATGTTGACTCCCAGAGCTTCTGTGTTTGGCAAAATTAAAAACTATCTAGTTATATCCATATCACTTATTAAGAGCAGTTCCCTAACAACTACTCTAGCCACTAAACACCAGTATTTTGCAATTACAGCAGGACCAGTCACTTCAGTGAGAGCCAGCTTACCTTATGTAAGGTAAAAGATGAGTTAAGTACAGTCCCTTCTATACAGTTGGACAGGTCATCATACCATTAGCACCTGCAAAGCAATAAGGAAATCCACATCAGTCAACGTGGATTTGCCAACAAGAAATCACATCTAGCTAATCTAATTTCCTTCCACAACAGGATGGCAGGTTATGTGGACAGAAAAACATTCTGTCTCCTGAAATTCCCATAAACTATTTATGTAATGTCAGTCTAACTGATAATAGAACATACAAAATGCTCAAAGACTATAGTTATCAATAGTTCACTGTTAAGATAGAAGAATGTATGAGAAAGAAATTTTCATTAGTCAGTTTTATAGTTTCTTCTATTAAATAGCCTCATTAAATAATTGAATGGTGGAGCAGTGAGTTAACTCATTACGTTTGCTGCTGATACCATACAGGGAGGGACAGCCAGTATGCTGGAGAATTTAAATTACATTCAAAATAGGCCCGTTAACTTTGAGGAATGGAATAGATAAAAAGATAAAATTCTGAGCAGATCCATAGGAAGTACTACAGCTGAGCAGGAATATTCCAATATGTACATAACATTTAGAAAAGAAACTTCTAGGGACCACAAGGCTGCAATATCATGCTACTGTGAAACAGTGACCAACATAAATAGATGTAGAAAGGGAGTATGACCTCCAAAACAGACTTAATCATCTCACTGCTTATGAGTGCATTGACTATTAAAAATATACCTCACTGAAGTATTGTCTTGGTTTTGGCCAGGACAGAACTAATTTTTTCACCTTACCCATAAGGGGGTGGAGACTGGAGTTCTGTGGGTGTGTCTAGGTTGTTAACTAATACCACCTATATCCTCATGGGGACTCTTGCTTCTGGGAAGGAGTGGTGTGGCTTAGGGCTGTGGGCAAAGTGTGGTTGGTGGAGGGTCTGTCTGCCATTGTTTTTCATTGTCCCGGGGTTGGTGAGCGTTTTTGCATGTAAATTGCCCTGTCTTTTTGTTATTTATGTTGTTGCTGTTGTTTTCTTATCTCGTTGCTGTTTCCAGTAAAGTGTTCTTATCTCAGTCTGTTGTCTTTGCCTTTTGTGTCTCTCATCATAAACAGCAGGGGTGCATCTTGTATTTTGGGTTTTCTTAGGGCGAATACTGTACTGGGGGAAAACTTTCCTAAATCACAAGTATCATATTCAGTGTGGAATACCATCATCAGTAAAAATGTGGACCAGCTGCTTAGCCTAGAGGAAAAGAATGAAAGTTTTCAGAGGACAAATAAATGTTCTCCAAGGAAAGGGTTGGAGACAAGTGCAGTTGGTTAGTCTGGAGAAGAGAAGATGGAGGGAATGTGGTCATCATTCTTGGTGTCTGCATTGTGCTGCCTGCTGCAAGGAGAACACAAACAACAAACTTTGCAAGTTCATGGCAAGCAGGACAAACTGTAGGCTTAAACTGAAGCATGGGTGTTTAGCATGCTTTAGTGACTCTTCAGGAACCCCCCAGTAATATCATGGAAAATAAGCAAATTCCAGTAGTTTTGTGAAACAATAGCATCGAAAATTATATTTTCATATCCTTTATACATGTAAATATAAGAAATACAATAATTAAGATACACAAAAGGAAAAATACTTTGCATAGCAATATTATTTTATTCATCAGTAAGAAGAACAGGGAAAATAATGGGTCACAGATGCTATTAGGCTAAGATTTTTTACTTAATAAATATCCAACATTTAATGCATATTTAAGGGGTTTTGCACATCCTTAATAACCTACAGAGCTTAATTAATGTAAACACTTCTATTCAGAAGATATTTTAGTACTAATTAAATGATTATGGTAGAAGAAATGGAACAGCACCAAATGAGCATCTTCAGTGCTCACTGAAGATTTCAAATGTGCTTTCCCTAGTTGCTGTGATTGATCTGAAAGAAAAATGGAGACACCTCAAGCAGAGAGATAATAGATTTTCTTTAAAACAAATGAATTCTTGCACTGTTTTTTAGAATCTCCATTTAATTTTAAAATACAGCTACTTCATAGTATATTACTTTCAGTATTTCTTGCATACATGAAGGGAGCTTGGGGTTTTTTTCTAAAGTTTTGAGCCAGTTCTTTGGAAGTAGAAGGAAGCATTTTCTTTTAGCTAGTTTTTGAAAATCTGAACTGTAACTACTGATTTATTATTATTATTTGTCAGATATTCTGACCAAGACAGAACAAATATAGAAACATCTACTGTAACAATAAAAAGAAGAAAGCAAAACATGTCTCCTTAACAAAAGGCTTACTGTTCTTTTACCATGATAAATATCTCAAATTTTATTCAAATTTGTAATCTGTAGCCCTGAAAGCTAACTGACTGCAGACCTAAGATAACTAAACCAGAAGGTATATTAGCTATGAGTTTATTAAAAAATCCTTGAAATGTAACATATCTCCAAGACTGAAGACTTTGAAACTAAATTGGGTCTTTTCTCTCTGTTCTAACATATAGCTTGAGCTGTACTGATCATGATCCATAAAAACTGTGCACTTCATACAGTTAACACTATTCTGAAGATTAGCAAAATAAAGCATAATATCAACCACCAGGAGCAGCAGCAAATAAACTCATTTCCACAGCAGGATGCTGCATATGTTTCAGGGAATATAGAATGTTTCTGTTATAGGCCAAATGAGTAATATTGTGCTGTGCTAGCCAGGCTGAAATTAGCTTCCCATTTTTCATCTCTGTCTTCACAACTTACAGAAAACCATCTAATACACTGGGACTTTCATATGTTGTTGTAGAAGTTGGAGAACTTTCCATCCAAAAAAGATTTATTTTAATCAGAAGTGCAATTATACTGTGCAATCTTCTTCTCCTTCATTGATTTTGTACTGTTGAAACAGATAAATTTTGGATAGAAACAAATTGTGAAGAGTTTCTTATGGTTTGTTTTTCTTATTTTTTTAATGGAGAAATCAAAATACCTGTTTTATAAAAATAAGCGTCACAAAACTTGTGTTGAGCTTTTTTTTTTTTTTTTTTTTTTTTTTTAACATTTAGTGAGGGTCAATGGAACAAAGCCAGGACCATGGCTTCCAATATATTAAACAATAAAATTCTTCAAAACTGTACAGTCTCTGAGTTTCTCAAAGACTGAAAAACTACATTTAGTTTTCCTCAGGCTTTTTAATGCAACAAAGAACAGTTTTCACAGAAGAACCTATCTCACCACTCCAACTACCTTTATTAGCATAAATGCATAGAAACATGTTGTGCTATTTAAAAAAATTATTGTATTTGATTCAGCATATTTTAATAATCTGGTGTGCAACATGCAAGGTTGTTCTGTTTGTTTTGCTAAAGAAATTCTCCATGTGCCTAGGGAAAAATAAGGAAATACTCCTTAAGAACACTGCAACTGCTAAGAATATAAGAAGCCAGGTAGCATTTTAAAGACAAGAATCACTGTAGTGCATCATTCACAGTTTGAGGAAAGCAGCTTTAGTGTTCACTCAGCCTTGCTTCCCGAGAAGAAATACTGAGATGTGGGAAATGAAAAACTCTCTGTATACCCATCTTATGGTGAGGTTTTCTCCTAGTTCACTTGCAACACCTACCTTGTGTAGGTGTTGTAAGTGAATTCTTACTGATTCTGAAGGCTAACTTTTTGCTTCCTATGACTCCATGGGAAAACTAATGATCCAATTCGGAAATTTGGAGCTGGATCAGTTAAACTGTTCCATTTAATGAAATTTAAGCAATTATGCTATTCTGAATTTCAAAGTACCCAAAAGCATTATGTGAAAAGACTTCACTGAAATTCTCACCAAAAGACTAAAAATAATTCTATCGGTAGAACTAACTTTGCATAATTTTTGTATTGCCACAAAATTTACTGTTAAAGGAAGTTCTCAGAAATCCTGTTTTAACACTTGAACCTGGATTTTTTTGCACTAGATTTCCATCCTTACTTAAATTATTCTGTGTTTGTAGTATTACTGGCTAAAATATATGAGTAGTTTAAATTTATAAGTGTCAATTAATAGCAGTATTTTTTTGCTACTAACACACTTGCTGCAAGTGATTTCCTGGCATTGATATGCAGCACATATGCTTCTTCTAAGAATAACTAAGAAACAATCTGCCTAGAAATTATCTACCCCTGGCTCTATAAAGGGCTGTTCATCTATATTACCAAAACTGACAGCTGGTTCTAGCCTATTTACAAAAAACCCCAAACCCCACTATTTTCATTACTGTTGCTGTTATCATGCAGACACTTAAAGGAATGCAAATTCTATTAAAGAATCTTCTTAGCATAACCATTCCTGTAATGAAATGTTATCATCCTAAATAATTTTATGCAAACTACATGATGAAACTGTATAACAAACCAAATACTTATATCCATTGCTGACTTTATGAATAAGTAACTTGTACTCATCTCTCACATGCATGCTTTACAACAAAAAAGCCATCTGCCATCCATCACAAAAGACTGTCATATATTTTTGGACACATAGTGTTATGCAGGTGTCTACCAACCATTAAATTGGCTTCCACATTTTGGACCCACTTTGTGGGCGTTGTTAAATATTTGCTACCTTATCTAAAGCACTCAATTTTCCACCAGATAACTTCTCTAATGAGTAAATGTCTGACTCTGGATCTGCATATACACCAATTATATCATCTTGGTATCAGCCTGCAGCCTGCTAGCAAGCCACAAAAAAATGTAGTTTGATAAGGCATAAAGCAAAACAGCCTGTGGAGACGCCAGTTAATTTTAATTCGCTAGTTACAATATCAGACAATCCACCTGAATTTCAATTTTGTATTTTCAAAGGAATGAAGCAGAGAAACATGCCTTTTCCTTTCTCCCATGTATACCTCAAATAAAACAGCATTTATTGGACCAGGGAAACAAATAACGAACTTTTACATAACAGAATGCCCATGTCAGATATAAGCATCTTGGAACTGAGTCATAATTCCAGGGATAATTAATTACACAAAGGGAACTCCTTCCATAGGGAAGAACAAATAGACATTTACTTTATATATACTGCACTGTTCAGAAGATTGTCTGAAGAGGCAAATTCTAATCTGTTCCCCAAAGCAGGTAAATGAGTATGTGAGCATATGTTTCTGCCACCTACATAAACATACAGAGAAGCAGACAAAAAGGCAAAGGAAAGGAGCAGGTAAACCTGTCTGTGTTTGTCTGTGTTTGACATGAAATGACATTGTCCCAGCTTTGCAGGGAGATTTAGTCTTGGGTGTTTAAGGTCAAAGCATGGGTTTGCCTATTATAGATGGCAATTCAGAGCATTTTACAAAGGCACCTGATCTAAACCACTATCTCTCCTCTTGCTATATAGACCTAAATAAGCATGTGAAGTAATACTGCCCTTATCTGGGCATGACAACTTTGGAGAGCAAGGCAGGAAAAAATATAATGCTTTCACATTAATAATATCAATATTAATAATATTAATATTAATAATATTAATATTAATAATATCTATTGTCTCTCACACATTTTTTCTAGATATAAAAATAGATATTGTTGATAGATATTTAGCACCTGTCCCCTTCAAATCAATCTCTGCTGTGGTAAATCTCATATCACCTGATGAAATTTTTTTTTGATAGATTCTTTTCATAAAGATGATCTTCAAGCCAACCATATAAAGCAGAGAGGATCTATTTCTTTGTGTGAGTTGCATTATTCAGAGGAAAAAAATATTAGTACGAAAGGTGGGACACCATTTAAGTATCTAAAAGCTATAAACATTCATTTAAGTCATCATCCTAAGTTCCCTTTATAGCTAGAGCCCTTCAGAGTGACCACTACATTGGATGCTCAGGGGAAGACTCACTTGTCAGAATCCAGGTGTCTGCTGTCACTTTTGGCACTTCAGATTACCAGGAAGCATATGATATGGGAATGGGAGTCCCATCTATCTTGCATCCCCTCTGACAAGCACATGCATGTATTTGGATCTCAAGAAGCTCAAGATTACTATTTTGGGGAAACTGAATCTTCATTTTTGCTGACAGCAAGATGAATTGCCTGATAAAGAGACCTGTTTCCCTTGATTATAAAATAAATCTGTGATAATCTGTTTTGAGCTGCATGCCTAACCCCGGATGTCTCCGTGAGAGCAAAAGAATCTCAAATTCATGAAGTTTTGGTATTAAATAATGAGGTCAAATGAGCATAAAGAAATGCTGAACTGAAGTTTTATATACACTGCTAGAAGAAATTATTATGATAAATAATGGGGGGGTTATCATTGAAGATGTTTCTGCTGCATTTTGTAGCCATCTCTTTTCTCAAGAGCTTCTACAATCATTTTCAAATTGCTAGTATGGTGTTTTGTAATGTATTTAACATGGCAGCAGTGCATGTAAATTTTTTTTCCCATTATCCCTACTTAAAGTGTAGAAGACAAGGCTACTGTTATAATTTTTGCATTTGAAAGTAACAGAATACTAAAATAGTTTATTCATTAAGAATTGCAAGCAATAACCTAAGATTTATGGATCTTAAAATTTATTTCAGTTGACAAAAAATGGGGTTTTGTGTTAGTTTTTTTGTCAGTCTCAGGGTTACACATTTCTTAACCTTGGATTGTATCTCAGAAATATCAACTGACTTAGTGAATATTTCATTGCCACTTGCATAGATACTCTGTTCATTATGGCACAGTCTCACACTACAGGTAGGTCAAAGAAATATGTATTATATATGCACAGATATTGAGAAATAAAGTTGTCAGCATCATTCAGTATGTCACATAAATATTTCTCTTAGGAATTATCTTCTGCTCTGTGGAGTTTTGCATTTGTATTCATGTCTCCTTTTCAATAAAATGCAAGATTATATAAATTCTATTTTTCCTTCAGTGTCTGCAAAATATTCTAATTCTGTTGCACTTTCTGTACTTCCTCTACCATGTACTCCCTTCACTGTTTTCTGAATTTTATCAATGTTTATTCCTCAATGTTTTAAATTATTTTTTACCACTCCAATGCATAAACCTGGTCTTGCTGCACACTTTCTGTGGTCACATTCTCTTCTTTCAATCTATGTAAAATTTCAACTTTAATTAAAATCTTAAAAATGGCAACAAAATCTACAAAATTATCTGGGTTTTGGAGGCGTTGATTTCAGGATTTACATTACATCTCTTTTTTTTAGAGGAAACTGATATTTTAGTTACTGTTCTGACTCCACATTATTATGTGTGCAATTCATAGCAATTGCTATGAAAATATCTTATGTTTGTCCATACACAGCATGGTAAGACTAGAGAGCAAGGATATCTCTCCAATTATGCAATCAATCCTTTAAAAACACTTTTAAAGTTTTCTGCTGTCTTTACATGGCCAGATGAGTTGGATATAACTCATTTCTTGCAGTTTTTTACCTGGAACATATAAAACTCCTGATGGAATTCTGTGGTCTCTTCTTCTATCTTAGAAGAAAGAGGACAATTTAGTCAAAGTTAGCAGAATATTCCTGTATTTTTGTGTTATTCAGAAAACTAAGTTAGGGTAAAAACAATTGGTCGAACCCTTGTCCATATCTCAGAGAGAGAGAAAACCACTCCAAAGAAAAACAAGTGTGTATACTAGGTAGCAGCTGTCTTCTTATTGACCAACCATTCTTCTCAATCTATAGCATATTTCCCCCATCGTGTTTTAAATTTGTAAATTAGCATGATCAGTAAATGAATTTGTCTCAGTATATTTGAATTTGGTCAAGTTTCATACCACATAGTTTAAATCAGGAAATGTAAATGTGTAACTGTTTATTTTCTAGAGAATGGAAGTGTCAGAAATAATTTTCTGGGCTGCATGAGTCACAGATACCTTGTTTTTAAATGCTGTCTTCTAGATACTGGGAGGGAATAACAGACAGAGTAACTTTCCCAGTGTAAATGCTTGCCTCTGCATTACAGTAAATTTTTAACCATTTCAGAAATGGACAACTCTACAGGGGAAAATAAAGATTTTGCTGCTTTTTCTTTCTGTGTGATGCTTTTCTTTCTTGTTTTCTTGCTTTCTTGCAGGAATTACTTCCCAGTATTTCAGGAACTGTGAAAGATGAAAAAATAATGCCACTGAGACACCCTTTTGATGGAACTCTTCAGTTTTTTACTGGTTTTTCAGCCTGACATTCCAGGAAAGGCTAATTTCTACAGATAGCTGTGTCACATAATTTCTCCCTATCCTTTAGAAATAGAAGAAAAAAAAAAGTGTGGCATTTCCTCCATCAGAAATATGATGAAGTTAAAAGGTAAGTTGCATTGTTGCAGCAACAGGGCTTGCACATTAGAAGGCTAAGCTGTTCCTGTGGCAGGATATATCCTGGTTCTTGAATGAGGATGCTTAAAAATTAAATACCCTGCAGCTCAAATAAAGAAAAATAAAACAAAGATCCTGATTGGGAAAAGATGGCAAACTGTCTCTGGGATGCTGTGTCTCATAAGTCATTTTTACACCACTTCAAGACCCACTGTCACACAACGAAGTCATACAGACAACTTACCCAAAATGCACTATTTTTAAAATAAATTTTCTTTTATTATCTATAAAATAGTGAGATTATAGTGGCCAGCCAACCTGATGCCCCCAAATACTCATGACACTGCTGCTTCCAGCCACTTCCATCAGAAAAGGCTGAATTGCTAGGAATGTAGAAAGGGCAGGGCTGAATATCTACCAGCTACTGATTGAATAATAATTATATTTACTTGTTGAGTGCTAGACAATCTAGGCAGCATAAAGGGCAATGCTGGAGCAATTCTGATCTGGCAGATAGATAGATTTTCACAGAATCACAGAGTAAGCAGAGCTGGGAGGGACACACATTTATCATTGAGTACAACTCTCAGCCCTGCAGGGCACCATCCCCCAAAGTTACGCCACGTGCCTGAGAGCTTCCTGAACTCTGTCAGGCTTGGTGTTATCTGTGACCACTTCCCTGGGGAGCCCATTCCACTGCCCAGCCACCCTCTGGGTGAAGAATTTTTTTTTTATCTTGAACCTAAACCTTCCCTGACACAACCTCAGGCCAAGCCAACTGGCTTCCCTTGGTCAGCTGGGTGGGTTACCTTGTCATAAAAAGAAATCAGGTTTGATAAGCAGGACTTTCCTCTCATGAAGCTGTGCTGGCTGTGACCAATGACTGCGTTGCCTTTCAGGTGTTCTTCAATACCTCCCAAAATAACCCCATAACTTTGCCAGGCACTGAAGTGAGACTGACAGGCCTGTAGTGCAGAGTTCTTGAAAATTGGGACAATATTTACCAGTTTCCAGTCAGCCCAGACTCCTTTGAATTCCCTAGACTGCTTAAAAATAATTTTAAAAGGTTTTACAATGATATCACCCTCTTTGTGGGTTCTTGGGTGAATACCATCAGGACCCATAGATCAGTAGAGTTTCAGCTGTAACACCAGATCCTGCACAATTTCAGGGTCAACTGAGAGTTGATCATTCTCACAACAACGGTCCTCCAGCTCAGGGCACTGAGACCTCCTTGGTCTGTCATCCATGTTGAAGACTGAGGTAAAGAACATGTTAAACGCCTCTGCCTTGTCCATGTCCTTGTTTGTGAGGTGACCATCCTCATCCTGAAATGGGCTGAGTCTCATTAAGTTACCCTTGGGTTTTCTTCTAACAGCTCTTGCTTGGAGCATAGTTATATGCTACCTCTGAGAACAACAAGTTATGACCCTAACAGGTAAATCTAGCAGTAAAATTTTAAGACCTTCAGAGTTAAATACTCATTTGTGTTCTGAGGCACTTGGCTTTATTTACAAAATGGGAATCGAGCACCTCAGAAAAGCATGTAAACAGCAGGGATTCCCTAAAGCATTGCATGGTATTTGCAGCAGCATGCTTTGAAAACACATTTCTCTCTAGAGCCAAAGCTCACTGGAGAAAAAAAAATGCTGAAAGAAACCAGATTTGGGATTTAGAAGACAAAAATAAATTGGTTTTTTTAATGGCCTATTCATGGCATTATTCTTTTAAAAAGCCTAAGCAGGAGGCCTCTTTTGTTGGAGGGTGTGTCATCCATGATTTATGATAAACTTATTGTTGGACCTAGGGAAGTTTGATTTCCTCCTCTGTTTTTCTCAAAGAAAAATTAGCCAGAAATATTCTTATATATTCAAAGCAGTAGGTAGGCAGTTCTGGGATTTAAAAGATTAATGCTTAAATAGCCCTACTCACTTAGGAGTCTCAGGACATCACTGTGATTGTAAGAGAGCAAAAGGGCAAATAATGGCTCCAGATTGGTACTGAATCTTATTTTTTGACTAACAGTAACAAATTACAAGTCTGAGAGACTTCATAAATTGGTATTAATAATTTTTTTTTCCAATTTTGTTTCACTGGATACAAAAAGATACACATTTTGTCAAAAAATGCGCAGAAATAGCTGAATCACCTTTCAGTATGAGGAAACATTATTAGAATCCACATCATCAAAGAAGGAATTGAAGGAATGGACATTAAAACTGCTCATTATAAAAGGCAATACTGTTCTAGAAAAAAGGGTCATAAGACTCCTTGTTTCAGAACTGATTTGAAGCACTTGGGAAGCCATTGAGAAGATGTAGGTAGCCCTGAAATTTATTTTTCCATTCCTCTTGAATACATGTAAGGTTTTTCTCAAACCATATGTTTATTTTTTGATGATAATGCAATCCCTTAAAACCATGATCTCTGTGCACTGTTTCTCATTAATGGCAATACTGTGTTGCCTAAATGTCCAGACTGGAAGAGGTTATACCAAGAAAACAAGAAATATAAAATCCACAGTAGGAAAAGGCTGAATATTCAAAAGACAGGAAAGATGCTGGCCACATCTTGGCTCCTTGGCACCTAAAAATCACTGAAGTCAGAGTCCCCAAGGTGGAACATCTCCCTAAATCAACAACACAGGCATAGAGGATATCCTATAGTCTTTCTCTTGAGTCCTCATATCACACCATACTTGTCACATTAATTAAATTTTAGTCATGGTACCTGCCAGAACCAAAGGAATATATTCTGTGAAGTTCTAAGATTTAATTGATGAAGTGCTTAACATTAATGAGATAAAAGCAGTGAACAACTTTTCACAATCAAATTTTTATTATAAACAATCCATACCTACCCAAGATATCACATTAATATTTTTATAGGGTTAACTAACAGTATAGAGCTCCAGGTATGTGACTGCATCTTCCTTGACAACAGCATCTGTCTAAACATCTGCAAGTATAGACCTAAGAAAATATAAAAATGAAAAACAGAAGTGTGGTTAGTAGTCAATAAGAAATTGAAAAAAAAATCAATGCTCAAATCAATACTTTTTATTCTAATGTAATCTGTATTATTGAATATCACACTTGCAGAAAGTAACCCAATGTCCTTCTTAATTATAAATAAGGATTTACTTTTTTTCCCTAAACTCCCATAGAATATTCTTAAGCAGCTTTTAAGAAAACTCTAAGCACAGCCAAAATTCATGTGAAGACACCAATTTTTTAACCTAAATCACTTGAAGCACACAATCATTTAAATCATAATACAAGACACTACATCTATCTATTCCTACATGCAAATGTAGGTATGCAAAGGAGTCCTCAAATTGCACAGGGTCAATGAAACCTGTCCTGCAAAATCCCCATCCTTGAGGCTGACAAAGAGAGCAGTCAGAGGAAAAGGGTATGGATCAGAAAATTTTCACAAGAGCACAAGGGATCAGACAGCTGACTAAAGTTAGAGCAGCCCTTGAAAAACTTTGTATAGTATTATACTTTTGGTCCAATGATAGAAACCTTCACTCATTACAAGATCTTTTGGCTTTTTACTTGTCTCTCTTCTGGAATAATGAACATCTGTGTAAGTCCAAGATTGATGATTAATATATTCCCTTCCATTATCAGAACTGGCTGAAAAAAAAGCATCTTTGATTAGCCTGCTGGGTTTGACACTGAACTCTCTGTGAGAAGCATTAGTGGCTAGGAAGGTGGAGGTTTTTCCTGAACTATCTGCCAAGCAAAGAGAGTAGGCATTTGACTCCTCCAAATTGGAACCTTTTTCATTAAAAATGATAAAATTGAGAATGTAGTATTTTTGTCAGCCACAAACTCTAAAGCAGAATGTGCTTTTCAGTCATGCTTTTAACGTATGGCATAGTTCAGAGATGGATTTAAATCAAAGCAAAGACAGACTGTAGTTGGTTTTAGACAGATGAACAAAGGGAAGAGGCAGCCCCCGGGACTTGTCTGCCTTCATGTCATGAATAACACACTTTAATATGGCTTACACTTGTGATTATTAAAATGATCGCATCATTCAACTAGCCAGAACTTCCCTGAGACTTCCTTTGGGACTCAGCCCTTTTTATATCTTCCATATTCATGCCTTCAGTGCAGTTTTGTGATTTTAAGAGACAGTGTCAGTTTGTCCTTACAATCTGTATGCATTTCTGTTGTCTCTGCTTGGAGACTGAAAGAATTAAATAACAAACAAAACAGAATGGCTGAATAATATCAGTGCTACACCCTTCGATCCATTTTGTTGTCTAAGAGAAATTCCTTTCAATCTAAATATTTTTACAACTTACAAAATCTGAAGAGGTTGTGCAGGTGCTGCTAGCTGATAATTGTTTATAGAGATCTAACTAAAGGTGATATTTCACACCAACGAAATCCAGTTTAGCTTAGCATAGCTCAGATATTCCCAAAAGAAGAATATGTGAGCTGCTGAGAAATGATCTTATTTATGGCTTCTCTATTTCTCGTGACAGAAGGAGAGGTTATAGAATAATGACTGCACAACAATTTGGAGTAGCACCACCTTTGAATACATGTCTCTGTGTGATTGATACATGTAGTTTTTACTCACATCAAGCAGATGCAAAATAATTATTAATAATGTTTAATTGAACAAGGATCACTGACACACAAAGTTTGTGTTTTATAGTACACGTTAAAAATACATTTATCTTGTACTGATACTTTTGAACCTATCACAATTTATCATTTCAATTAATTGAGGTAAAAATAATAACATTGTCATTAATTTCTCACAGCACAATTGTGTCAGTAATTAAAATAATTGTTCATTTAAAATATCACAAAACTTTTGTAATTGAAATAACCATAAATCTGTTGACTTCAGAATAATTAATTCCTATATTTGTATTTTTTCATTTTGTCATCTTGGACACTTTTTCTTTCCTTGCTTTTGTATTTTATTGTCTGTTGCATGCTTGCATTCTGGAATTACCCCTAAAAATTCTACACTGCAAAAATAGTTCCTTTAGAGAGGCTTTATGCAGAGTGAGTCTGTCCCCTGCCAGAAGAAACCTGGGTTCCCTGGTGTGGTGCTGGAACCAAAGTGAAGCTAGGTCATATTTTTATAGCTGAGTGAATGCCTCTGTGCCTGGATGTGTGGGTGGGTGTGCTGTTTCCTTCAGCACACCCACCTTAGATCTCTATAAACTGGAGGTCATTTCTCACTGCATAAAAAAGGGCAAACTTCATTATTAGCCACTGTATAGGACCAATTTTTCATTTAGACAGTAAAAATAAAAGAAACAGAGATTTTCATTAGAAAAAAATTCTTTAGATATTAGGATTATTTCACCTGGAAACTTCCATATGTCTATTTTTTTAAATTTGATAGGATCAGGCTAGAAATTTCAAATTAGAAAGCAAATAAAAATAGAATGGTTTTTCAGTTGAACCTTCCAGAGTTGACTCAGATAAAGAAAAGGAGGTTTTCCCAATATTAGAGTTTGACTATTTAATTTTCTAGTCAATTTCCTGTGAATCTTATATATATATTAAGCACTAAAGTATTTTGTATCAATACTATTGATCTCAATAAAAATGAAAATTTACCTAATTTGAAGACCTGAAGATATGAAGCAGCTTAGGTATACCTGCAAAATCATTTCTTTTCTTGTGGCAGAGGTGTTATAGATATCTATTTTTGTATTCCACAATAAAGTGGATTTCTGATTCTTTTGGGGAAAAATGCTTCTTTTAGCCACAAATATAAAAATTTTTTTTTGCATGTGCATGAAGCCAAAGCTACTACCAGATGTGAGTAAAGTGACAATATTGCAGTGATGAGGCTGAAGTTAGAGCAAAGAATTACAATACTGCAAAATTTCTGGCTCTTAAGAGCTGGATGTCATTGCATCTTTACCCTGTTTTGACAAATTAGTTTCCCATTTGCCCAGGTGATGTAAAAACAAGTATTCTGTTGGATTTAGGTCTCTGCATAGTCTCTTGACCAATAAGGTTAATGTTCAACAAGGCTTGTTGATGAAGACTTCTTTTACTATGTGATAGCTAATATATTTTTTACTAATTTATTTGTATTTGAAAATTTAGTATTTGCACATTTGTATTTAGTATTGTATTGTATTTAGTACATTTAGTATTTGCATATTAATGTCACGTGAAAACAGATATTTTATTCTGGTTTTCCACCTTGTATTTCACCTTTGACACAGGTGTATCATCCAACAACACCCACTGTGAAATTTTTCCTGATGTGGTCTTCACATGATCCTGCCCTCTCTTTCTCTTGTAGTAATAATTTTTGTACTTGTTCTGGAAGCAGAGATCAACAGGAAATTCTTCCTGCAACACTGAGAATATTTTTTGGCAGTGACCAGGGAACATGAGTCAATTCTGACAAGACAGAGTTATGCTAAAGAGCCTTTTGAAGCATAGTACTGAGCTCCTAAAATAGAGTATATCCAGTGCATTAATTTCTGAAAGAACACTTGCAGCAATTTAGTCACAAATTTCTTAGCCCATACAGAGGTTTCCAGGTTAGCATCCTCACACCTGGGAGGGAAGGTTCAGAAACCTAATATTTAAAATATCAAATCAAAAATTTTCACTTGCAGGTCAGAGAGGCCTTAAACCAGTAGCTTACAAAAATTTCAGTGTGAAAGAAATAGTCCAAAATATCAGCATTTTGTCTTCATCCAACTTGAAATACAATGAAGTGCCTATATGCTAGTCCTTAAGTCTCTTCAGATCCCAGCTACTGTTAGAGTGTGCAGTTTATAATACATTAAATATCTTACTTTATAATATAAATACAATATAGATATAATATAGAATAGATGATGTATTTATATCTAGTACCATGTACCATTACAAAATTATAGATATTGTTAATTTCACTATATAATTGATAACATGTAGTATATGCGATATAATGTAATAAGTAATATAATATAGATAATATAGAATATGTGGTGACATGGATTTATCTCCTCAGCCACTTTTGGAGAATGCTGAGTTCAAATTTCTAAAATGAAAATGATGTTGAAATCATCATCATCATCCCTTCACGTTCACCTGCTCTAGGTATTTCTTTTCCATTTGTCCTTTAGTAGTTTTATAAAGATAGAAATACTTCTCATTTATGTTTGAAGGAAGACCTACCAGTAACAGTGATCTTTTTAACCAGAAGCAAACTAACATCTGCCACCTACCGTGGTTTTCAGTTCCCAGAGAAACAGCTTTTAAAGTGTGAAGTGTTCTATCTTGTACTGTTAAGCCAAGGCAGGAGAATAAGAACCTGCCATCTTCCAGTTCAGTGTGTTTTCCAGCCTTTCCAGATGTCATTTTACCCTTTGCTGGTCCTGCTTGCTTAACTGAAATTCAATTCCAAGCTTTTATAAGCTTATGCAGTTCCCAGCATTACATGTAAGGTTGAGGAATAATACACAAATGGAAGTCTAGAGAATAAGCTCCAGAGAGCAGTAATGATAGAATGCAGGGGTGCTACTTCTATAAGCCTCAAACTTGCCCAGAACTTTAGCCATACACAGCAATAAATGAGATATTCTTGGTAGACAGTGTCATTCATTGGATGACAAAGATCAAAGATTTAGAAAGTAGTCAGTCTATCAAAACAATGCCAACTGCAACAGCAGTATTTTAAGGGGGCCTAAAGCTTGATTTACTTTATCATTTTTATATCTGAAATGGGATTGCTTGTACAGTCCATGCAGTGCTGCCACAAGTGTAAATATTTCACAAACAAAAGCAAGCTCTTTGTTTTCTAAGCCTGATTGCATTAAAGTGAGTGCTCCTTTGTGAGAAATTACTGGCTGATTTCCTGCCACTTTGTTCAATTCTAAACCAGGCAATTATTTTTCCTGAAGAAGAAATAAAAGTTTATTTATGTCTTTAGAACCATGATATTCTCCCTAGCGGCATATTAAGTGACAGCCTGAAAGATTTTAGCAGAGTCATTTTAAGATTCCATTCTTTGTGTATTTGTGAAAAAGGTGCTCTTGAAACAGATCTCTGAATACATCTTTGAGTCTTTGAAAGTATCATATCTCTGAGGGTGCATGAAAAAGAATTCAGAGTATTTAATATGAACAAATGCCTGGCAAAATCTTACATAAAACAAGCACAATACTCAAATCCATTAAAAGATGACATGGAACTAGTTAGGTGCAAGTCAAAGCACTTGGATAAGTCACAGCTAATCAAATACAAATACAAATAGGTGCTGAAGTTTTAAACAAGATTAGGTTGATTAGAATGGGATCATTCCATATCATTCAGGAGTAGCAATTTTATGCAAGGTGAGCAAACATAAGTAATTTTCATCATTCTTTGGTTCTTTTAAAGTTTACTTGTGTGTGGCTTCAAATTTTTCTTTCTTATTATTGCTGCATTAAAGAGAATAAATATTGCAAATTGGGAAACACTGATTACACTAAAATAATTTGATATACAGTTTTCAATGCAGAAAGGAAGACTGCTTATTAGATATCAGGCTGGAAGCAGCCATTAATAAATGGAAAGGCAATGCAGAACAATATTCAGTCATTATTGCTTTGTGATTGGATTAGATTTCCCCATCTTTCTTGCTAAATCTTCTATTTGACATCACTTCTTTAGTGGAAAACCTGCAAGAACAATTTGCTTTATGGAAGTTAACCTGTCTTTCAGACATCTCTTCAGTCTCCTGGCTTTGACTGCTCTGCTTACAGAAGAAGCTCTCAGCACACTCTCTAGGGTGTAGAAAGGTTCATTCCAAGCCTTAAAGTTTTCTGCATGTGACAGAAAATTTCAATTTGAACAGAGGGTTAGCCTTCACAGTTTTTGGAAGTAAATCTACTTACTGTGTTTGTCTAAACCCAAACACATTAAAAGCCAGTGACTTGCCTTAGTCAATGCACATGAGGATGGTGCAATTAGTAGAACTAAATGCAACCCAGATGAAACAAGGTTTTTGTTTCCAAAAGTGTATATGCTTCCGTTTGTAAATACTTTGTAGCTCTGGTTGATAAAGATGCCAGAAAACACGTGTCTAAAATACCACTGGGAGATGAGAATTATTCCTAGATTGCACAGTCAGTTGGGAAAATGGCCCAGCAGGCCCTACCAGACCTGGGTTATCTTCTTTTTCTGTTATTTCCACAATTCATGCTACTGTTAGACTCTTGTTTGGACATGCGTCTGGGGTTTTTTTCTCCATATAAACTAAGATGACAGGGGTTGTTGGCTTGTGAGTGTCAATGGAGCACATTCTTGGACTTAGCTCCTCAGGGGTAATCCTAGATGCTGTGTGCTGCATATGGCCTTTCAGATGAGGATAATGTGACACTTGTTAAGTTCTTAGCAATGTGGATCATCCCTCATTATTCTAGATGTAAAAAATGTACCTCAGTTAAAAAAGTTCTTTTCCCCAAAGAGGTGCCTTTTGGGTAGCTGTTGTTAACATCCTCAGCTGCCACCAGAACAGATGTTACAGAAAAGCTTAGAACTATGCATTTTGAAGCATAGCAATATAAGTAAAAAATACAGTCAGGCCTCCAAGCCCTATTTATAAAGCCAAGAGAAAGACTGAGCTCGGTCCTTTGGCCTGACTGACTGAATCGGTCATGAGGGACGAGTGTCGGCAGTGAACAAAAGACTGGAGATTCCCACGATCCCTAAACATCCCAAACACCAATTTTAATGTATTTGTCAAACCTTTGCCATTGTGGAAATGTCAAATAAGATGACAAATATATATCTGATAATGACTTTGTCACCTCTTCTTCTAACTTACCAGCCTATTAAAAATTGCCATTCATTCCAAGGGTACCTCAATGAGTTGGTACATTTTGTGTTCTGAATAGCTGATAAATATCTTGGGCATGAGAAGTGTTTGATCATCATGAATTCACATGCCATTAATTGTAATATACTGATGAAAGGAATTCATCTTATGTTCATGCAGCTGTCATGTGTTCTGCCAGGGGGTGTTGTGCTCTAATTTAGTGCTAGTCAATGGGCATAATAAAGGTGTTACTCATCAAACCTTGAGCATGCTATATTTTTTTATCCTGTACTGCAACCAAAGCACAAGATAGATGTAAATAGCTTCACACTGACATTGATATGATATAATTTCTTGGCATCTCCAATGTCTATGCATCATGAAGATAAACTGGTAGATCAGCTAGAATAAGTAATTAAATTGCATTTTGTTTTTAACAGAGTCTGAGTTTGGCTTACACTTTCACCTAAGCTGAATCCATCTGCTTAATTTTATAGAATTAAAGTGGCTATAAGATGAATTGGTTTCGTATCTTTAGTTTCTTCAAGCTTCTAATATCTGCAAATTCTTTTGTACTCCTAAGATACTCTGCTATCTTTTCAAATTGCAATACACACAAAGATTCCTGAACTCTTCTTAAAAAAAAAAAAAATTCTTTAAATAGCTAAGCAAGAAAGATAATAATAAATATAGGTATGTTACATGATTCTCAAAATTCCGTCTTTCAGGCCCACCACAAAATATGAGATTTGTGGCATGCCCATAATGCACTAAATTCAAACTGCTTAATATTCAGGGGAAGAAAAATAATTTAACTTCAGGAGTCAGGAAGTCCCTGAAGTGCCTCTGTTCTAAATCGCTGGTTCTGCTATAACATGTTGTGACTGATCATGAACAAAAGAGATTTTCAAGCACTGACAGTCTATACGTGACTTCTAAAGTGAAGACATGATGGAGCTCAAGAAATTAAGATTAATTAAGAAACTGACTAAATTCATGGGTAATACAAAGTCATCAGGTCCAAAGAGAATATCAGATAAATTTCAGCATGGCTTATGCCTATTATAGATATTTAAATTCTGTATAAAACTAATGGATGTACTATTAGTATTATCTATGAAAAATAAATCATGTGCTGTCATGAACAGTAAATCTTGAACAGAAACCAGCTATAGATCACCAGACTGAAATGTAAAAATTCTTCATTAAAATTTTTTGGACATTTCTGGCATAGGGAAACAAAGTATCCTGCATAGATTAGTTTTATCTGGTAATTTTGATGGAATAAACCTCTGAGGGAAAGACATTATCACTTTTATGCTATTCTACAGCATTAAATATTTAAGTGCAGTTTGGTATACATGGATACAGAGGGTATCCCCTGAGTAGTTCATAGGCAACAGTCCCTAGCTTAGTCCAAAACAAAATACATTAGAAAATTAATACAAATGTTTGGAATTTAATTCTTGAAAGCCCTCAGCTCAAAAAGGAACAAAACCAAAATGTACAGTATTTTAGTACAAGTTCTACAAGTGTTTTAAAAACTTGATCAAAACCTACCTCAACGCATTGGTTAGAGTAAGGGCTCAGATAAAGACATAAATTGTGTAAACCCAACCAAAACTGGGAAGAATTTAAGTTTCTACATCCGTGGGAGCAATCAAAGCAGTCAAAAAAGTTTTTTTCTTTTCTAGCACTGTCCAACTGCTAAAGTACCTGTCAAAACTCATTGGGTACCTCCTTTCATGCACAACATGAAAGTTCCTACTAGGAACCAGTGTACAAACTGCCTGCTCTGGATTAGGCACCAGCCATTGGTGATGCCTGCTTCCCCAGGAACCCCTTTTCCAGGTATATCCATAGATAGCTCAGACTAGGAACAGTGAAACAGCAAAATGCACCAGAGGCAAAAAGCTAACTGAGAATAATGGTCTGGGCTCTACTTCTGATAGGTCTTGTCAGAGCTATGAGCTGAAGAGCTTAGGTTTGCTTCCATGTTAACCTGTAGCTGAAGTCAGAAGGAAATAACTTCCAAATCTGTTCACAGATTACTGCTTGAACAGCTAGGCTGCTGGCTAACACCCACAGTGAGTGCTCTTGAAATTGTGCTACTATGCAGCTAAAAATGCAACTATCCTTGAGCCAAATTCAAGCAACCAAATAGCAGCAGAACTCCATAACCAACGAGTTATTTTGTTTGGCTCTGTGAGATTTTGATGTTGTTGCTGCCATTGTTTGCCTATGTAGAAAACAGTAACTAAAAATTAAATAGGAAGCAACCCTCCTAATTTCTCCCATTCATCTTTATGTTTTAGTTGTGGTTTGTGGAGGAGGAGGGAGTAGTAGGGTTGCTTTTTAAAATAATAATTATAAGGGACAAAGAGATTTATGTGGAGTTGCTGAGAGAAGAATCCTTTGTACACAGGAAGTTATGAACACTCTCCAAATATAAACAAAAAGCTAGTGCCCTCTGACCAGTGGAGATGGGAAAAAGGCCATCCTAATTAATGGTGTTATTCATTTGCCTAAAAGCAACTGGGAATTTAATTAGTTCTGTAACTTGTTAGTTTTGATGGATATCTGCCCTCTGCCACAGAGCAGCTGTTATCTCACCTCCAGTTGCTTCTTGCAGATCAGCATCTCCCAAGCTTTTCGGAGCCAGTCTCTCTGCTGCCTGCCTTGTGTTGCACCTCTGGCCAAACACTGCTTCCTTAGCAGATTTCACCAGCGCTGGATGCTGCTCCCTTCATCCCTGTAGCTTCCTTGCTTGCTGCAGATGTATGCTGGTGCTTTGGTCTCCCCCAAAACGGTTCTTCCTCCTTTTCCCCTGATATTCAATGCCATGATGTAAACACAGAGAACTGTGTCAACAAGTCCAGCAAAACTTAAAATTGGGGTCAATCCAGTTTTCCGCTCATGTCTGACGTAACCCCTCCTCATGGATCAACAGCCCTGGAATCAAATTTGCTGCTGGAAGAGTGGACACAGTAGATCTAAAGAGTTCACTGTTATCAGCTCAGGCAAAGTGATTTTTCTTGTGAAAAAAAGAGGTGGGGAAATATATTTAAAGATATATATTCAAAATAAAAAATAATATGAGAAAGTGAATTTCTGGTCAATCTGAAACAGGAAAAAGTGTTTTATCTCACTGGCAGGAAATAAGTAATGTTTCCATTAAGCGCTTAATTCAGTCCAAGGAAAAGTTTTGGCTTTTTTTGCCTGTGTAATCTTTTAAAATGTATTTGGTTAAATTCAAAGCAAACTGTATTTAAATTGTTTTACTTTTCTATTTTCAACAATTTTTAATCTTTCTCTTTTGGACCTATCAAATCTTCTAGTTTTCTAATAGTTTTGGTACGCTTTAAAGCACAGTTTTCAGAAAATAAGTCTTATTTTCAGAAAATAAGTCTTTCACAATAATCATTTTGCCCAAGTCTGTCAATAATCATTTTACCTTCTTCTTTTTTCCATTAGTAAAATAGATGGTCTTGCAAAAGAAACCTTGGGGTTTTTTCTAACTGAATGCCCTATTAAACTGAGCCATTGCTTTAAGTTTGTATTAACAATGTCTTTCGCTATAAGAAAGGGGTGGACATATAACAAAAGGGTTGTAATAATACCTATATTTCTGTAAATTTAATAAATCTCCAAGATTTTTAATCCACTATTAAACAAGTCTGTGCTTTCTGATCGAGCACTGAATATTGTAATTGTTATATTATTATGTTATTTGTTATTATGAATAGCATTAAATTTGGGGTTAACTTGGATACATGCTCAAAATTTTCATACAGTGCTCTTGGGCATAGCAAAACTTGCTTAAGAATAAAAGAGAATCTTCTCTTAGGACTATTTCTGATATGAAAAGACTTTTCTTTCTTGGATTTTTTAATGATTCTAAACTTGCCCTTGTCATCCCCAGAAAAGAGAAAAAAAAGCATTTTTAGATGTTTTACTGGATGGACTCCTCTGTGACTGTGCTCACAAAGTCATTTTTCACAGATTATACCAGACCACATACTAATAACATATGCATACTCACTACCAGCTTGTCTGGAACAAATGATAATTTTGACACTCTCTAATACATCACTTTCACTGTGTTTAAGGATTTATTATCCTGGAAATGGGCATGGGCACTGCAGGGCGATCACATTTTAGAGATTTTCAGGAATTTTCTGAAATCTCTTACTTAGTTAGCATTTCTGTTCTTTAGCAGTTAAAGTGATCCTCAAAGATAAATATACAGAAAAGCCAACCAGTCAAAAGCCAAACCAGGCCTTTTTAGTTCACTTTTTTGGCAAATCTCTTTTTAGGCGATTTCTTTGTAGGCTTGAGTGCATTTCCACATCTCACCTTCAAAAAAGTAGAAAATCATGAAAATCCAAAATTTGATAACATTGCCATCTGTGACCCAAAAATAAAATTTTGGGGAGTAATGAAATACTGACTTCAAGTGGCAAAGGTGTTGCTATTCATTCATTTAAACATGTCGCATTTAGCCTAGCATATTTTTTATGGTTCTTAAACTAAACTAATTGCTTCTCAATTTCTTCTAACTCTTAGTAAGTTTCACATTGGTGAAATCTTCCAGTTGTTTTCAACAGCATCAGAAGCAATAAAACATTAATTTCCCCCTGTATTTTTGGTGCTTTATTTAAAATGTACAATTTATGAGGTAATGCTTCAGGCAGGATCAAACCTCTCTGAAACAGGTAGGCTGGCATATTTTCACACAGTACAAAGTTCCTCAGTGCTTTTGGACAGATGTCTCTGTGCAGGTGCTGTTTGAGCAGGAGCACACACAGTGCATTCAGAGGAGGCAGGATTGCAGGGCTGTGCCACAGAGCAGAGGTACTGCACCTCTCCAGCTCCAGAAATGTACCCACATCAAACTTTTTGAGTATCTCACTCCCTTCTTTAGTTAACTGTTTGTAGTTATTGAGCCCAGGAGGATGCCAAGATGATCTACTACGTAAGACCAGGAAAACTCAGTACAGTCTGACCAAGAATTTACATATGACTCATAGGGAAATATTCTAGAGGGAGGACTCTCAGCTTAAGAGATCATGAAGATATTTATATGAAGACAGAAACTGTCTTTTTTTTTTTTTTGTCTGATTGAAGCTCAAGAACTTTTTTTTTTTTACACTCATAAACCCATAGAATTAGAGGTATCAGAACCATTATTTTTCTTCTTCCCTCCCTCTGCCCCCTAATTTATAAGCATTGAAATAACCTTCAGAACCCAAATTGTAACTTTTTACCAGCCTGGAATGGACTAACACTATTTTTTCTTATAGCTTTCAAAATCAGGTTTCAGCAAGTAAAAAGAGTTATGCACACTGAAAAAATTGGTGTTAGTCTAAAATTTGTTTTCAGACAAAACGTCAAACATAATCAAGAATTGGAAATCAGTCTTTAAGTCTCACAGACTGCAAAAGCCTCAGTGTAAGCTTAATGTTTTTCACCAAAACAGTTACACAGCAGTCAGGTTTGCAAGTGTGAGAATCTTGTAAATGGATGCTATGGCACTAGCAAGAGGTTAAAAAAACTCCTGTAAGACCTGGCATAAGACTGAAACAAAGTGCTTGCATACATGTGTAATGCTTTCAAACCTAAAAGCTTGAAATGCAGTAGTTTGAAAACTTTCCAGAGTTTTTTCGGATCTTTGAGATTTCTTTCCCTGCTCTCAGTTCTCCCTCTCTGTTCTGGTACTTGGTCCTGATCCCAAATGCAAGCAGCAATAAAAGGAAGGTAACTTTCTGCTTATACAGAGAATGAGAAAAATTAGGGTGACATTTTTACTTGTTTCATTTTAGGAGAAACCCTTGGGACAACTTTGACACTATCCACATGTCAATGCAAAATGACAGCAAGGAATTGGCAAGTTCTATAGGGGTAATTGAAAATTGAATACTCCGATATTTAAATTCATTTAGGCCTTTCATGGCTACCTCCATTGCGTTAAACAGCTCACAAAATTTTTGTCTCAAAATTTTCTATTTTCTCTTCTGGACTTAAAATATAACAAATACAAAGCTCTGATAGTTTTATAATTTGAAAAATAGTCAAATTCTTTCCACGTATCTCATGTAAATATATATTATTAAAAAGTAACCATATCACTAACAATCAGATAACAAAGTGAATATTCTGCTTAAAATAAAAGCTAAACCTTTCAAAAGACTGAAATGTGAAAACAGAACTAAAGACAAAGGAGAAGAAAAATTGGTCCCAAAACAGTAGGCATTTTTTCAGAATGAGTTTCTATGTTCATGTATATGCACATATATGTTTGTAATTTTTTATCATGCATCCTATACTTCTAATTAAAGAGTGTTGGCAAACCCACAGAAATTGTTACCTTGCATAAACATTAACATGATTATCTTCTTTCATTTCTCTTTTCCTGTCATTGCTGTTTCATGTGTATGCCCATAAACTCACCTGCAATATTTGACACTACTGATTTCAAGTTATTTTATAAGAACCATTTTATATTATTTTATAAGAACAAATATGCATCTTAAAAAATCACTAGACATATCTATTCTGAGAATTCAAAAGTTAGGACAGAGGTAGAGAGAACAAAGGGTATCTTTCATACTTTGATATCAATGCATTTTTTACATGAATATATTGAGGTTTGTGAGTAATCTTCAGGCTTTCCACATTTGCAAAGTTTCACTCACTGAAATGTGGAATGCTTCGCAATTTCAAATACAAAGTCTCACCTGACTTCCAATTAAATATACTATTTATCTAAGCATATAGAAAGATTATTGTTGGATGTGTGGTAATGTTCGAGTACTTTTTTTTAGGTGAACATCATGACAATGTAGTTCTTTTCCAATAACAGCAGCAGATTTTACTCTAAAGAACTTCATTTTTTGCATATATATTTTACTTCCAGGTGTGAAAAAACACATGCTATATAACAGCCTGGTCTAACATAGTGCTTTATATGAATAAAGACCCCTCATATCCAACTGAAAAAACATGACATTCATTTAACTGTGTATGCTGACACTTAATGTGTACTAATGTAATGAGAAATGAATTTTCTTACGTGCCAGTGGCAGTTTTGAAAGTGAAGAAATAAAATGCTAAGTAGTGAAAAACAACCACCTTCCTAAGGAAACAACAGAGAACATGGTTGCCCTAACTATGCAAAATCTTCAGTGTAATGACAGCAATTGCACTGTGGGTTTCCTTCATTTTCATTTGGTACATTAGGACACTGTGACTTTTTTAAAATTTTCATTCTTTGTCTACACACAGTTTCTACAAGAGTACAAAAATGTTTCTTCTAGACAGCATCTACCTTCAAAAGGATACAAATAATGATCAGCAATATTGTTCAAAATCACCATTCTGAGCAGCTAGAGGAATTTGGAAGAACTATTTTTTTCCCTACATAAGTGTGTTAGCCTCAAATAAATTAGACAGAGACAATTAGGTAACAGAAAGGGCATAAAAGCCCTTAGGAAAGGAGCAATAAATTAATGTCTAAAGTTTTAAATACTTAGCTTATATTAAAGCCATAAGTGCATGTGAGAAGAACTCTCACTTTTTTCTTTATTTTCTCTGCTCAAAAATGCTAACACAGACTACTCCATGTATGACTATAAATATTCCTGGCATGCCCATTTTTTTTAGTTATATTTGGACAAGAATCTTCCTTTTAATAAATATGGTGGATCAAAGAGTGCATGTCTCCAAAATTATCTATTTTCTAACCAATTATGTGATGTTTCCTGTTGGATACATATGTACTGACTTTTTTTTTCACATTTATGGTTACAAATGTAATGAAAGGTGAACATTGACAGTGATCTCACCAAGTATCACCTTATGATTCTGCATCAGTTTTAAATTTTTGTTTGCGACAATCACAACTGATCTTTAGAAAGACATATGGATTTGACAGGATCGTTTTGACTGTAAGACATAAGCCAGTTCTGTTTATGGAAATTTAAAAAAAACCACCTTACCCACTGCAGTCTGAGTTCTATTTTATTTAACATGTCAAAGGGCTAAAAGAAGAATGTCAAGCTTGACAGTGAAATGTGTGCTTTGCCTAACATAAAGAATGTCTTTCCTGCAAAGATAGAAAGTAATTTGTAATCCAACTCCAGGAAACTAGCTAATGTGCTAAACTGGGCATTCATGGAGTTTTAATTTCCAAAGCAACTAAATAGAGGAAAGCAAATCTTTCACTGAAATATCATGTGCAGGAAATAATATATTTGTTAATTCCTTTATCTATCAGGTATTCTGATACTTGATATTAAGGGCGCTATTGAGAGTTATAAAACACTTCTAAAAAGTTTAGATTTAGACATGGCACTTATATTTGAGTTACATGAGATATGTATTGAATTTAATGAAATGTTTGACAATCAGCATTCATCAGTATCTGACAGTAAAATTCATACTATATGAGATTTTAATGTAGCCTTAATTCATACAGAATGAATACTGACTGCACTGTAATAGTTAGCTAGGAAAAGAAAATCATAACAGAATAGTGTCAAAAATAGTGATGTTAGAAACTTAAAACACTGTAACTACTGCAATTATGAAAGCTACACTGGCAAAAGAAATGCTATAATATACTTGGAAAACATTGCATTGGCAAATATACTATTTTTTTCTTAAATTTCTGAAAACATGTGTTCTTGTGACAACAATGTCTGTTAGCTTTTTCTCCTGGAAGAGGCTCCTCTCTCCTTATTTTTATTTGTGAGGTATTTATACAAAGCAGTAATTTTCTCTCTTAGCTTTCATTTTATATACTTATTTGTGGCTTAAAAACAGAATTAAGGTATTATTTGGTAGATGGTAACAGCATCAGCTAAAAATGCACCTGTCACTGAAAGCTTAATTTCCTTTTTATTTGTGACTGGATAAATTTACCATGTATGCTATTTCTTGACCTAAGCAATAAACAACTGGAAGGAAGGAATCTTAAATTGGCCAGACTCTAGAAAAAATACATAGGATTTTACTGTAATTGACTGTGCTACTTAGATTAGAATTGTTCAAACCAGAACTTAAGCCTTCATTTATCAGACAAAAAGCTAGTGAGATGGAAAGGAACTAAGTAATTACCTCAGCAATTCATCTGTCAAACCTTTCACAATTCTTCAACAAGGGTTTACTGAATGGAGACTCCAATGCACAGCAAAAATATGAAGTGATGCTCATTGTGGTGGACCTGCATTTAACAGGACCGAGTTTTTCAAACTGTCACTCCATATTTAGTTTTCCCCTTTATCCTGTATTGATCCCAAGCATCTAATAAAAATAGACTTAGATACCACGTGAATTAGAAGTCACTCTAAAACCACTGAGATTATCACTAGCAATCAGTGCTGCAGTGTAATAACACCTTAGTAGACTTCTGACCTGCGTTTATTTTAAGCAATTCAAAATTATAACTGAGGAGCAAAAATCAAAGGAAACTAGAGTAAAAGATACAGGAACATCTTAATAATAATTATTCAAAGGAGTCTCAAATTTAACAAAGATATTTTAAAAATATTTAATATTTAATTAGATGGAATCAGAATCCATGCTAATCACAAATTTACCTCTGAACTAGAAAGACTACTTGAGTAGCTGTTGAAAAGTTCATTTTGCAGATTACTAAAAGGTTACTAAAGATTTAGTGAGGAACTTGGTCCTTCAGATGAGATGTCAGATGATATCAAAGCACCCATGTCCCAAATTGTGACCTATAAATCCAATTATTTGAATATTACCATAAAACTAATTATAATTACAGCAAGTAAACTGATACACTGTATGCACTGGATTTTTGAACCTATCTTCATCTTGTGAGCTGAAGTGCTATAAAAAAAATTACTCCTGTTGATACCATAATTTATAGTAACATTTACATGTGAAATTACCATGCAAAAATCCTTTGTTGTTCTCCTGAATTAATATCAGCCAGATCAGAGCATTTGCTGGCAACTAGATTAGAACGTTAGTGGCTTTGAAACTAAAAGTTTTGAAATGACAGTGACTCAGTGAAGTCTGGTACAATGCAATGCAGCAAAGACACAGGATACAGATTTGGCCAGAACTGAGTTTTGCCAGTCAGCTATTAAAATATAAAGTTACTGTCCCAAGTACTGGACACTCCCTATGTCTCATTAGTATACAGTGCCTCAGCAGTTGGCCATTACTTACTATCAACTAGGCTTTCAAGTATGGAAAATAAAACTGATTTTTAGTATCCATCTTTACAATGACACTTGAAAAATTCAGGGCTCTTTGAAACCTCTTTTATTTTTTTATTTTTTTTTTTTTTTTTATAATATAAAGCAATGAAAGTGATAGATGTAAGGCTCCCAGCAGATGGTCTGGATCATGACTATACCACCTAAGATCAGAAGAGCATTTATGCCTCAGTACTTTTCAACATTTTTATCTTAACATTTCACAGAGGTCAAACTCTGGGGAAACCAATTTGTCTGTCTTGGAGGTCTCAGACAGATTGCCTTTTGAAAATCAGTCTTATCCTTTACTTCTTTTGCTTATTCCCACACCATATGCTGTCACACTTCTCTGCACAGCCATGCAAGCAAGGAAAGGCTGTAACTTGAGTCTATTTATCTGGAGCTGAGAAAGATAGACAAAATTACCTATCTGTAGACCAAATAGAGTACCAAAAAGTGAATTATGGTCAGACTGAAACAATGTCTGTGGGTTTTCTTCTCTTTCTCTAAATTTTCGGGTACATACTGGAGAGGGCTTTCTCTGTGGTGTCAGAGGCTTAGCCTGGCTGTTGGAACAGCAGAGAAAATCATTACATGTTTATAATTTTGGAGATAAAAGAGTTATACATTAATACAGAATAGTACACTTGTTAGCTTCAAACAGCAGCTCACACAGACTTGTGCAACTAGTATTTTGCTACTATATTTCTGACAGGCAGAGGACAGCTAAAACAGTTCTACATAAACATTTAAGTTTTGTATTTAAACAACTTTGTATATTTGATCATAGGCATTGTAAGTTTTAAGGCATGAAATATATGTAAGTTGTTCTGGACAAAGCATTGAATCATCATAAATGGGAGCCAAAGGAATTTCTTTATTGGACTTTGAATGACTTTGTAACAGTAACTTGATAAAATTTTAATTCTGTTCATATTTTTAATAGATGTTTGTTAATTTTGTTCTAACCACAAAACAGTTTTGTTATAGTTGTAAAGAGTATTTGCTAATTTTATGATAGAGAAGGTTATAAAGTCTTCATCAAGACTCAAAGATTTATTCTATTATGGCAATCCATTTTTGTTTGCCCTGAAACTACATTGGCAAAGCTGATATATGACTGTTAAGAATTTCTACATCTAATAACCAATATAAATACATAATTCTCTTTTCCAGATTTGAATTCATTGTTTCTTTAAATATAATATTCCTTTTTGCAGTTTCATGTAACATGTCAGGAGCCTACTCTTATTTTGGTGGTAAGAACAAGTTATTTCTGTGCATGGTAAATGTGCAAAAAAATACACCTCTCTGTTCATTGTAGGAAGTCACTGACCTGTTGTGTTAATGGCCTCTATACGATAAATATAAATCAAATCCTTCCACTGTCAGCAGTTTCAAACAAAAAGTAAGATGTGCTATGCTGAAGTAATTCCTGATATACGCAATGATTTGGAGTCTGACCTGTGCATTCAAGAGACAGATCTTCCTTTAGCTGTAGGAATATGCCTGAGACTCTCCTGCTCCAGAACACACATCTCTCGAGGAAGCTTCTCCTCAACATCTCTCTGCTCTGTCTGCCTCTGTCTCCACAAGCCTTACTTCAGACTGACAGTACAGAAACTCCTCTGCGCTGCCTTACTGGCTGTTTTGTTTGTGTACATGATGTAAGGACACAGGGGTTTCTACAGCTGAGCTGCAATCATCTCCTACATTAGCAATAATTTAGTAACTTCAGCAGTTTCTCTTTTGAATAAAACATCGTTTTTTTCCAATAGCCTTATTATTCCTGGTTCTAGTGAGCTCATGTCTGAGAGCTCATCACATATTCCCCAAGGAAGCTCTTCTGTAGGAGCAGATATTTGTTTCTTTTCTGTTGACTAGTGAGATTTTTCTAATATTTTCCTACCAATATGGCTAAGATCTGATCAAGTAATCATAAGAAGCAAAACTGTAATTTACAAGCATTATTCTCAATGTACCTGTCCAGAAAAGCTCCAGAAATATGGAAGTAAAACAAATTACTAGGGGCAATTATCTGTCTGGGAACATACAAGAGGATTCTGCTATCCTCAAAGATTGACAATCCTTCTGTCAGGTATTTTGGAGGGGGGAAAAACAGTAATTAAAAAATTTAAAAAAGGAAAACCATTTACATACTTTATAAAAAGTACTTCTATCAAGAGGATTTTTCTTGAAAGTGGAAAAGATTAATTCTCAAAGAAACTTTTATTCTATTACAAAGAAAATGTTTTATTTAGTTCCTAATTTTGGAAACAATGGCAGCAGTAATCAAGGTAATAATTCCACAAAATTTATTTCCAGGAAAGTTATGATGTTTACTCTCCAAGCTAATTTTTCTTTTGAGACAAAAATGGTTTTGAGTGTTTCTTCCTATAGAAAAACAACTTAATTTGAGTTGGATGTAATAGAAGACCTGGGCACCTGGACCTTCCAACTTGTGAAGGGCTGCAGATATAAATATTTTCTGTAAAGAATGCAACAAATCCTGATGCTGTTGAGTTCAGGATCCCAACCCACGTATACTCTGTGGTGGCATTCACAGACATTTCCCACTCACATGGCTCACTACAGGAGTTATTTTCCAAGAATTCAAAGTGTGAATACAGTGGAAGGACAAGGCCTTAGGACCTTCTGCCCAGCTATTCTGAATATTACTGTAGTAAGAACCTTATAGGACACATACACTCAAAATATTGCTCCAAATGCAACTGTTCTTCTCAAAATAATTTTATTCTGGTTCAGCTGACCACCAACAGGGACTACGAGGTTTTACTTTTCCTTCAAGGATTTTATTAGGTAATTAATTCTTTTACCTGGCACTCCCTATCTGCTACTGGAACAGGCTCTATAGTCAGCATCACTTCATGAAACACGTTGTTAGGAACAAGGCTCCCTCACTTGTCTTGCCACTTTTCCTTATGTGAAGGAAAAAGTCTTTGGTCTTTATGAGACTCATTTGTACACTCTCAAAAAATCTGAATGGTTTTCTATTTCTAAAAATGTTCTTCCCTCTCATATAAAAAATTATCTGTGTTTCTTTCAGAGTCTTGGAGGCCAAGCAAGAAGTATGAGGAAATGTGAGTTGTGATAAATTGTTCTTTTTGCTCCAAAGACATAGAGTAAGCAGCATGTAATTTAAACTGATTGACATACTGAAGTTGAAGCTTAATCATGGTGTAATTAAGAGCAAAACTTGGATCATCACATCTAAGAAAGCTCCACTTTTTTACCTGAAGTACCTGCCGAAAAACTGACATCAGTTCTCTGCAGCAGACTGAAATGTGATAAATTGACTGTTATACCTTTGCCCATTTCATTATTTTCTTTGGTTTGGTTTTCTCCATATTATGGGTTATTCCTTGAACATATCTGTAAGAAAAATGACATGGACGCCTTTATATATAAAATAGGTGCCAAATAGTTCATTTGTCTTATTCAGGGAAACGCAGACAGCAATTTATACAATATTACATTTAATTAATAGAAACAAGTGCAACTTTGAGCACTATTATATGTATAATATATATATGTATAAAAATAATTTGCATTTAAAAATAAGTCCTACTGAGAGTTATTGCTGAAGAACAATTAGTTGGCCACAGGTGCTTACTCTACAATTACTTGTTACTCTTTACCCCTAGCTGCACCACATAAACATATTTAGAAATAATTTTTTTTTTAGAGGCTAAAACCATCATCATGTGACTTCCTTTAAAATTCAGCCCTTTTCCTACCAGCTTGATTTTCAGTCAGTTTAAGAATCTCTTATTTGCAGACCCCAAAGATTTTAATGGAGAAAATCTTTGAAGAAATTCTAGTTGAAAAACACTCTGCAGGCAATGACAGGAGAGGACAGACTGCCCAGTATGGTAGCACTGTGTCTCCACCACCTGCTTCTGCATGGCCATGGTGTGTGGGGTGTTTGCTCTGGAGACAGGAGTGGGCTGCAACTGGGGATGCTGGGACGAGGGATGGGCTTCAGTTGTGGGGTCAACACCCAAGTCAAGGCAAAATGGCACTGGGTGCTTCTTTCAGCCACCTTTTACTTTCAAGGAGACTTTTCAAGCAGAATATAGCCAATTTGAGAGTGTAGTGCAATAATTTATTGACTGATACAAATCATATATCTAGGATTAATGAGTTACAGAACTAGGTGTTAATATTCTCACAACCTTAATGAGACATTCAATGCATCTTCACTGGCCTGGCAGTCATCAGTTATGTCAGAGAGGATTGGTCTCCAATGCTCCTTCAAATGGGTTGATCATCCGGGTTTCTGAGTTTTCAACTAATTTTATCCTCTATTCTTGGAATTTTCTGTACTTCAGTGAAGTGTTTTCCTCATTTAATTCCCTCCTGCTAACTACTGCAGTTGAAAAAATTTAACTTCTGTGTGTTTCTTTTCTTGCACAGTTTTAGTACACACATTCAAGTCAATTTTCTCAGTGGCCAAGTCGAAGTTCTAGAGCTGTGCTGCCCCAACCTAGCCCTGGCAATACAGACAACTGAATGCCTCCACTGTCCAATTATCCAACATTTTTTTACAGATTGAAACCTACTACTTGCCCCTAAATTTTGACTTGTTAATGTTCCTACTGGGCTAGTAGATTCTTTTTTCTCATCCTATATTCAAACCCTGTTTACTCAAAGGCAAAATTTGCAGGGGTCGAGGAAAGGGAGGAGGGTGTGTTGGAAAGGTCACAGCTGGTAAGATTTCTCCTTATTTTGCATACAACTTGTGAACTCTGTATCCCAGGGCCTAGGTAATGGATCTGATCCCCTAAAAATGACTGGTTTCACCATATTCTCAAGTAGGCCAGGAAGAATAATCAGTTGATCAAGTGACCTGGCCAGCTTTGTCCTACTTCACCAAGAGGAGAGCTCCTTCCATCCAAAGTGTTCAGGTTTTTGGTTTTTCCTGATGGAAGGGAGTTCTGCCTCCCACATATTTCTTGAAAGCACTTTCAGGAGTGACCTGGGGCAGTCATTCCCTGCCAGGGAACCCAGACATACTTTCAGAGAAAGGAGAAAGCATCTTGGATAAAAAGAGGTGCAGGATAAAAGGGAGTAAAGAAATAGGAGAAGGTAGTCTTTTGTATTCCATCACTCTTACACTCAGCCATGCAATTTTATAAATTACTCCATCTCAGAACTAAGCTGACTTTGCCCTGTTAACAAAAGTTAATTTTCCTTAAAATGTTTCACTTAGGTTTATACTTATATGTATAACTACTAGGGTTATACTTATATGTTTAACTACTGCAAGAAAATTCATCACTGAAGTTATTTAAATCTTTGAAAAGGGAATTCATTGGTACATTGATATGAATAGGATCAAAACCCAAAAACTAATATCCTTTGTCAATTTTATATCAATAATTTGCTTTCTTTAATACACAGTAGGGGTGTGGGGTTTTTTTGATATAATCTCAGCTTTCTTTTTCAGACTGGCAAATTTTCAATGATATAAAGGAAGAGCATTAAGTATTTTATAGGTCTCTATGGTACCTATTTCACTTTTTATTCAATAGAAAGAAACAATATTAAGAGCTGACTTTTGCCTCTATTTTTTAATACTGATTGTTTCAAAGAAACAAAAATTCACTTCCCAAAATCTCATATAGAACTTTTTATTTTGAGGGACCTGCAGCACTTAGACTTGTAAATAATCTGTTTTCAATTAATGCATAGTTTTACTTAAGTTCTTTCAGGTTTTCATTATGTACCTATGGATGGAGAAAAAGAAAAAAAATTGTGGCCCATTCAATGTTTAAAACATGTATTTTCTTATAACTTTTGCATAGGTTATTAAGGAAATTCAGCCTTTATCACAACATATTCTTCCAATGAATTCTGCTAGGATAGCTTCAATATAAAGTGGGAACAATTTCAGTTATTATCTTCAAATACTATTCCTAAATATGCATCTTCCCATAAGATTGAAATTGGATTAAATTAATCCATCTTAAATAGATGTTATGATAATTCAGAATCTGTCACTGTGGCTTGTGACTGCCAATTTGAGCTCTAGTGCTGTTCCCTTAAGTCATATAACACTCTTTTCCTGTTTTCTACCTTGTTTATCTTGCATTAAGAAGGCAAGACTATCACAGGCTGACATCAAAAACAATTAAGAACGGAAAAGATCTGACTGTAGAGTGTGCATCTTACCTTCAAAATAAAACCCATTTTCGCCCTTCAAGAAAATAAAGATCGAAGCGGAGAACAGGTGCTTTAGAAAAATGCAGGATCTGGAAAACAAGGAAGGTTTGGTTAACTTTAAACAGACAGCAGCTCACAGAGACTTGTGCAAGCTGACACCAAGAGAGTGATCAGTATAAGCACAGCTCACCCTGGGTCAGCTGCTCACAACTTTATGGAATTTGCTGAGATATGCTGCTTTTACCAGCACTACTGGATGATGACTAGTGGCATCCAAGCTAGCTAGCCCAAAATTATATCATGTGTTTCTCCATGAGCTGAAGTCCTAATGGGAAAAATAGATCAGATAAAAGAAGCCTACAGATTTTTTTGTAGGAAAAGGCCCTTTTTAACTGAGCAACAATAGAAATCCGGGTGTTTTCAAAGTATGTCTATTCCAAAATCCCCTACACTAGCTGGAGGTGTTGCTTAGGGGAAGCACTGGAAGATGGCAGACACTGATAGTGACACTTTCCTAGAATATTTTCACAGAATGAAAAAACTTTGGCTTGGGGACTTTCTGAAGAAATAAGCAAACTGATAAAACAGTTCTAGGACAGGAACTGGAAAAAGAAATGGCTAGAGACTGTATAGATACATGAAGAAGATCCTGGGCTCCTGTGAAAGGGACAGCTGTCTGGAGAAGGTTCAGGCAAGGAGAGTGACATGTGAGAGCAAGTTGGACCCTTTGCTGTTCCTAAGCAAGGACCCGGTTATGCAATTGCAGTGCATTTGGGCCAACGTTTTGAGTTGGTGTGGCAAAGTTTGTGTAGCAGGGGAGAGGACAGAGGACCTGCTCTAGAGCAGTTCGTGAAGAAGTCCCAGCCTTTGGGAAGGATCTACTGGAGAAGCTTGTCAAAAGACTGCATCCCACGCGTGAGACCTCACACTGAAGCAGGAGAACAGTGTGAAGAGTAAGGAGCAGCAGAGATGAAGCATTGACAACAATGCTCTTTTCTGAGCCAGTGTGAAGAGTAAGGAGCAGCAGAGATGAAGCTCTTTTCTGAGCCACTCAGAGAGGAGAAAGGAGAAGAACTGGAAATGAAGTTGAGCCTGGGAATAAGGCAGTAGGGGGGAATATTTTTAATCATTTTTCCCCCATTTTTCAATATCCTAGTCTATTATTAAGTGGCAATGTACTAAATTAATATTGCTCAAGTTGAGATGTTTTTGCTTATGATGGCAATTGGTGAGTGATCTCCCTGTCTTTATCTGACCCATGAGCTATTTTTTGGTCTCATTTTGCTGAAGAGGAATGAGGGCAGTGTGGATGTCTGGCAGCTGGCTATGGTTAACACAGCTCAACAATTCACTTTCCAAACCAGATATTCATCACTACAGAAGCAATGTTTTGGGACCAAAGATTAGCCAGACTTCATGGCATTAGAGTTCTTACTGAAAGGGTTCAAACTCTGCTTGTCACAAAAAATGACGAATAGGGCACTTTCCACGTGCACCCTTCAGGTGCCATTGCAAAGGGGTCAGTTGCTGAATCCACTGGACATCAACTATTACCAGAGATGAACTTCAGCCTCCATAGGCAACCTCTGAGAGTCTACCAGCAGATAAGAAAAGGTTAGATTCAAAATTATGTCTCAGGGAACAGGGAACTTCCTGCTATCTGCTGTCACCTTTGTTGTTCCTCTATCAGAAAATCTTATTTTCAGTTTCTTTCTCTCCTTGAGTGTCTTTAGATCCATATCTGCAAGGAACAACTCTCACCCACCAGTTTACAGAGGCATCTGAGGGCATAGGAAAGTGCTGTCAGCTCTACCTTTTGACATTGTTTCACAGTGCATGAAAACAAACCAAAGTGTTGATCTTCAAACATTAGGTATTTTGTCCAGTCCTCAGAACATGGAATATAAGAGTTTCAAATGCTCTAAGTCACTATTTTATTTTCATTTCCTGACATAATGAATCCTGAATCCATTTCCACTGGACAGCAAGAAAAGTAGAAATTATCTTCTCCCTCAACAAAGCACACAAAAAGCTGGCAGCTGATACACACTCCAGAGCACTGAGAGTCAAATATCTTTGGCAAGGGTGGAAGTAGCACAGGACCTATCTGATGGGAGTTGCTGCTGTTCTCAGTAAAGAAAGAACACAAGTCTAGACATGTGATAAAAAAATCCACAGCTGCTCTAATTCTCAATTTAGTAAAGCTCTGGTGGGAACTGCACATCCACAGGGACACAGAAAAATTCCTGACTTTAGAGACAAGGGCCAGCCTGGCACTGTATTGCTGCATGCTGTAGAAACTAAGCTGAAGCCTCTTCTCAGTCCTGGCTTGGATTGGTAGCAGATAAGAGTGACACCAGGAGCTGCAGTAGTATGCAGAATCACAAGGCAGTAGCACCTCAGAACCACCACAATTGTCTAAAGGTACCACAGTTGTCTAAAGGTACCATTGCTCCCTGAAATTAAACAGTAACTACTCTAGAAGAAAACTGTTACACAAATATTGTAAAGTAAGCAAATTCATTGGATGAGTTCAGAGAAATTAGAATTTTTTTTGAAAATTTTTGACAATACACTGATTTTTTATCTTAAAATTATGTCTGCACTGCTGACATCCTATAGTTACCACATAGGTAAGCATAGTTTATGTTTCCATATGATTAGCTCTTCAAATATTTATTCTCAATTTTGCATTGATAGTATGAAATTTATTCTCAATTTTGCATTGATAGTATGAAATATATGACTACATGCATTGTGGAAATTTCCTCTCACATTCTGCCACTCGCTCATATTTTGCAATTTCAGAAGTCACATAGAATGCATCATAGCCTAAAACAATACAAATAAAGTTGACAGTATTTTCATTAAACTTTAGGGCTTCCCATCTTACTAAAACCAAACATTTTCTGTACCTTATTTTTTACCACAAGAATAAGCAACTAAATTTCCTGCAAATCACCATTGCACCACATTTCTTAAGACATATCTATTTGCAAGCATAATGTCAGTTGCTGAATGGTCTGAATTCCAACTGATACTTGATATGGCAGCTTTGCACTCATAAATGCAGTCACTATATCTGTTTAATAAAGCTCAAAGATGGTAGTTGGTTGAGAGAAGAATGAAGTGTCCTACCCACAGGAGTGGGTAGTAGTTTGCAGTATTTGATCCACGGCAGCCTAAACTGTTCATGTGATCTTTCAAACTGTTATTCTAAAAACAGAACACCAGAAAAGGAAACTCAGTAGTTAGCACACTACCTTGCAGTTCTAAGTTGACACAAATTTCACGCACAGATTTGTGTTACTCTGTAACATTTAAGTGGAGCGAAAGTTCTATACTGAGTAAACTGATTTTTGGGAAAATTCACAATAACTCTACTGGAGAAAGAGAGGGGAAGTCCTGAACTTCCAGGGTTGCAACCTAGGAATCAGCTGTTTATCTTCTGTCATTTTTTTAACATTATACTTGCAATATAACTTGAGCTGCTACTAATTTTTTAATTGTCTGGCAAATTATGAAATTATATGCAAGCTGCCAAATGCTATGCCCCCTACTCTTCAATTGAGGGACATCTGGAAGATGAGAGAGAGATTTTGCAAAGTCTCTACCCACAGATAGTAGGATTGTGGCATGGTGTCTGGAATTTTAATGCAATGATACAGCATCATTCAGCTGGTTGCCATTCCTTAGTGAGTGCTGTAAAAAACTCATGATAAAAAGGAAAGCTAATTTTCCTGTGATGTCTTTTTCACAAAATTATTCCCTTTAATGCTAATATTTTTTGTCACTGGAAGCCTTAGAATCCTATTGATGGTCAAAACTCGATGAGTTCAGGCATTTGAGCTCTGAAGTCAAGCTTATACTTCCTCCAGAGGTGACTTCATTAGTGATGTCATGACATAAAGCAATTAAGACTGCTTCAACTATTTAAATATATCATTGGTGGATGCTCTGAGATAAACATGGAGACTGACCCAAAGCAGCAGAGCTCACACATACATCTCCTGTAGATAACTCTTACATTTCTAGCATCCAGGCAGGAAAAGGAAACATTATGTCATTTATTAAATTAAAAGGATAATATAATTTTCATTAAATGTCAGACATACTTCAGGAAAAAATCCTCTTATGGAGTCTATGCTTTTTGGGGGGATGTTTAATCACTTGGCCTGTTGCTAATCTAATTTCATTAGGTCTTCTTAATCTAATCTTGTTGATTGATATTAGAGATGAATTAAGAAATTTAAAAGTGAGAGTAAATATAAGAAATTTAAACCAATCAATTGCATCACATTTCTTGATGTTAATTTAGAAACAATTCTTTGATTATATTAAATTTTATTGATCCAGATTTATTCTTTGTAGCATAACAGAAAATGACCAACACAAACATTTGACAAAACTATCAATCACAGCATAAGTTTTCACATAGTAAAAAAAAGTTAATTACTTGTGGCTTTCAGTTACTACTGAGACTAAATTATAATTTCAGGTAAGCTGAAACTAACCACTGTGAAGGGACTTTATTTTTCCAGCAGGAAAAAAAAAAAATCACCCTTCTTACTTCCAGACAGGAAAATGGAATTGGCCTATATTGGTTAAAATGCAATTACAGTGCCACAGGCAGGAAGAAGAGAAAGGAAGGTGGGTCCATCTCGCATGGTATATTGCTCTTTCCATCCTCTTGAACACTAAATTTCCATTCATCTACATTTCCTATTTTCTGTCTCCAACTGAAAAAGGATTGATGACTGCTAGATGATTTAAGCAGCTGGTGCCTTATCATACCTGTTGACAGCTCCTCAGTGACACTGAAAAGTCAGCAGAAACAATGAAAGCTCCAGAGCTTTCCTTGACTTGAAATGCAGCTCACTTTATCTTCTTTATCTGAAATCAGTTTCTGAAAGCATCCTCAAAGACTTAATAATGTGGTAATTAATTCATTAGTGACCACTGTAAATTTTTTTAAAATTCAATTTAAATCTAATTATTTTGACGATTGTTCCTATCTTAAGCAAGAAAGCTAACAACAAAATTTTGAAATAGAGCCTGGTGTTGTATTCTGATCATGTCTAATTTTAAAATATTTTTTCCTAGCTGTCTTTATTGGCATGTTATGTTACCTTTTTTTTTTTCTCTTACAAATGTCACTGCAGAAAATTAATTGCCAGCTTGTCAAAGTGAATCAGAAAGTTCATTCCTTTATCCCTCAACTTGAACATAGCATCATGATAGCAACATGCGTATTTGGAATATTTTGTGGCCCTTTCTTAAAAGGGAAACCACACCACCATGAACGCAAGGTGAAGGTCTACATCATGTAAAAGAATTTACTCTTTACATGCCTTTTTGGGGGGGAGGGGGTGGTGGGGTGGGGAGGAGGGAACGGTTCTTCAATGTGTTTATTTACTTTCTCTTCATTTTCAGAAATATCTCTCTTCACCTAATGCCCAGCCCCTTCCCACATGCCTTCTCCTGTCTCAGGGGCAGCCCCACCCACACCTGGTGGATGGCCCCGGACAGCTCCTGCTCCTCCCGCGGTCAGGTTTCGTGCCGCCCGCAGCCCTCGGTTCCCGGTGGGACCGGGCGCGGTCCCGGCGCCACCCCCGCGCCGCTCTCCGGGCTGGGGTGGCCCCGGGGGACACTGCCCGGGGGGCTGCGCTGCCCTGAGCCCGTGACAGACAGAGGCCCCTAGGACCGAGATCAAAGGTTAAATGGCTTTCTGCTGCCATCTCTTGATAATCCAGAGGAAAAGGCAGCAGGAGCTGAGTGCGTGCCCGGGCACCATCCCGCGGGCTGGGGCAGCGTTCAGCGCTGGCTGATGAGGATGGATTTACCTCCTGGGTGGACAGAGCGCTAAGGACCTGTCACCAGTGCTGACGGATGAGCGTCAGGGCTGCGCGGGCAGAGAGGTTCATTATAAATACACTGCATCCTCACTCCCCTGACTCAGGGCTGCAGGAGGCTGGGAGAGAAAAGTAGTTTCTGCCTTTGAAGGAATGAGTAATCTCCTAGTGGCACAGTCTGCATACTGTACAGGTTTTTTACAGTTGAAAGAGAGCTTTCAACTGTAAAAACATGCTTGAAATGCAGGCTCTGTCATTGTAAGAGATGGACCTGCGGTGGCTGCAGAGCTCATAAGGACCTGAGTCCCTGTCAAATTTCAGTGATGGGGACATTCTGTGGCTAGACTATTCAGCTGGGTCCCCAATATTTCACATGTCCCACAATTACCATTTTGTTGGCTATCTAAATCTTGTGTGTTGACACATTTGGATCACTGTAAATCAAGCAAATCATAGGTCAGCAATGAATTCTAATGAAATCTAAGTAACCACAATTTCCTTTTTGAAATTTATGGAGAGAAAGAATAGAAATGAAGATTTAAAAAAAAAACAACAACAACTCAAAAAAAAGTTAATTCTCAGTTAAATTCTCAGTCTTTCAAGTAGGCTGTCTTGAAAACTCAGGCCTGCAAATACTCTTTCTCTGAGCTTCAAGACTGCCATCATTTCTGCTTAGCCAATATTAAGACTGTGCTTCCTTAGGATATGGGAAAAAAAAATGAAAGCAGAATAAATTCAAATCAGCAGAGAAATTACTGAGTAATTCTTTTAAACAGGCATTGCATAAAATACAGCTGTGGTCCCTGAACAGAATCCAGAATCCCTACAGAAAGCTCAAAATCCTGAGAGAACAAGTCACATTCCTCCTTGCCTCCTCTGCCTCCAAGTTAAGAGACTGCCTGATGCTTTGGTACTCTCCTGAGTGAAGAGGGATTGAGGAGGCAACTAAATGAATCCTCATTAGCTGGTGGGTTCTGCAATGTGTTAGTCACACAAGTACACCACAAAACAATTTTCTTATGGAAAGTCTTCCACTGAGTGAATTATCATTAGGTGAGCACTGAGCAAAGGGGGATCTCAGAAAGAAGTTTTTGTCCTAGATAGCTTCATCTTATCTAAGATGAAAAGATGAAGGAGTTTTATTGGACCTGACCCGGACAGAAAAGAGTCAAGTGGCTGGGAGAGATTAGATATAAATTAGCTGAACAACAAGTGGATTAAGGTTGTGATAAACTTATAACAGTAAACAGACAATAGAGGATTTTTTTTTCTTTTTACTTAAATTATTTGTCCTTAACTTTCCTCTGGAACTCATTTGCCATTATTACTTGGAAAGTTTAAATTACTTTAATTTTTTTTATTGACAGTCATCAATGGAATAAAAAATAGATTATACCAACAAGAATCAATGCTCCCATAAACTTTAAGATGTGAAATGGGTATCACTATGAACATGCACCCAGAGTATATATACTTTTCATTTAGTTAGACTAACATTCCTATACAACATTTGCATTATCCAGCAAATGGAGGATGAATGTAATACTATGCTTTAAACCCATTGATAAAGGAAACCCAGTCACAGTTTGGAAAAAAAGGAACCAAAATACTAAGATACTTGTTATCCTTTTGGTGGCATCTCAGGTATATTCCTGACTGCTAATTGAACAACCTTTACAATTAAACATGGAATTTACCTTATTAAGCCTATGAATGTCTTTGAGGATCTCTTTTTTAACAGAACTATGCACCCTAAAATTAATGTTTGTTTTGATTAGGATAGAAGAAAGTTTCAGTCCCTTCTTTCAAAAAATGGCTAATCAAAATACAGAAAAGGGCAGTGCACACTTACTAAAAATAGGTGAGGACTGGAAAAGCCAAGAGGTTCCTCTCTCTTCCATTAGTCACGTATTGTATGTGAAGTAAGTCAGTTTTAAGGGGGTTAGAAAATTATCTCTTTTTCCCAATTTTAAATTTTAAATATCATGTCTGTAATATTTCAAAGTTGTGGCCTCAACCATAATGATTTTGTATTGTCCTAGACCACCTAGAAACACTCCTGGTTGCACAGGAGTATAAATTGCTTAACCCCTGCAGGACACTTGGAGAAAAGAATCCTTTCAAAGAGGAACATGTTTCATATATATATATATATATATATATATTTGAAGCCATATTCCAATGCCCTATTATATCCTCTAGGAAATTCTAATTGTGTTTAGCTGTCATCTGAAGTCTTATGTGATTTAGTGATATGAGATAAGACGATTATTCTGATAGGATATTAAGGGGAAATATAAAATTGATTTAATCCCATGTTTCTGCATCAGCATCCTCAAATGACCTGTGCTGCTGAGCCACTGTAATTCCTAATGAGAACTAAGCTTTCTGTCATCATGGTTACTGTAAAACTTCCAAGTGAAAACACCAGTGCAAGAACTCTATTTCAATTTAGTTGAGACCTGAGACAGACAGGCACATCAATGCCCAAATACAAAAGCTTCCAATAAAAATTAAAAAAACCACCAAAACAAAACCTGGAATCATGCTAAGAGATTCAAAACAAAAATAAGTTTTGATAGTGAGCTGTCCAACCTCATGCCCCATAATTAATCCTAACTGAAGTAATCATATTGATGATCAGACAGTACAAGATTTCTACGGTATGAATTATGTTGTCTCCATATGGTGGCATACCTTGCAAAATGTTTAGCTGCTCCCCATTTTCTTCAACAGTCATCTAGCAAATGAGTCCTGTTGAATCTTGGGAAGTTATGCACAGCTAAAAAGAAGTCTAATAATGGAAGAACAAACTAGAACTCCTACCTCCCGCTCCTAATTGTCTAGATGACCTCAGTCAAATTATTATATTAAGTAATTTGTGTGTCAACACCAAACACTCTCATTTTCTTTACTTTTGGTCACATCATGCTATTGATAACTCAAGATAATTTCATAGGCTTGTAAATGTATGCTTATAAATATATGCTCGATAACATTAAAGCAAAGGCCAGTGCTCTGATTTTGACATAAGTTTGTCCTCCCCATGCACATTTCCAAAGAACAGCTTTGGTTTAGGATAGACATAAAAAGAAGTGAAAATTTCCTTCAGAGTATATCTTGTCTCCTACAAATCTACAGGTTACTTCTCCAACAATTAAAGAGGCAGCTAACTGTGTATAAGAAGATACCTTATCAGGAACCATTAACTAAGATCAGTATGTGAAGTGGTGGTAGGTTTAGGTGTAAACTTGTTCATATTGTTAGCCATTATTAGCTTTTATGTGCTAGATTATTTCAACGTTGTCATCATATTGCATGATAGCATGCTGCAATGCAAGAGGGACATAAATCTTTGTCATGAACCCTGTAAAAGGTGGATGAGAGGGAGGAAAGATGGATTTTTATTCCAGGGTGCATCCAGCACAGACTGGGTTTTCTCCAGCAGTTAATGCCAAAGCAGATGGAGCTATTTTGAGGACTTTTACTTTGTTATACTAATATTCTCATATTTAAAGACGTGTTAGAGAATGCTAATATAGCCATTGCTTTGCTATAATAAAGGAGTTTAAAAGATAAGCTATTTTTAAAGAGGTTTTTCTCTGTTGAATCCGTTCATTTGCCATCTAGGAGACAGTATGATCAGAGTGGGAACTAGAAGTCACTGACATAACAAAGCCTCTGCTGAATGTGATTGTCCATCAGCAGCTTACTGAACTCACAGGCTGAGTTTTCCTGTACTTGAAATATATAAAAAATAAGAACTATGTAGCCTCAAAAACTTTAACTCTGTGAATTATAATAAGGATTTCTTTAAAAAAATCAGAATTTTCAGTATATAGAACAAAATTATGTCCAGTACCTCATGAAATTTTAAATCTTTGGGACTAAAATACATTGAAAAACAATCAAACATTTTACTGGTATATGTTTTGGAAGAAAAGACAATTACATAATTATGAGCAATCCATTAACACCTAAAAGATAATATCTAAAACATTTACGTAATTATTCTACTACCCTAAAAAATCTCAACATGAAGAGTTCACCAATCAGCAAAATTATGAACAATATAGAGGACTGTAGAACTCTTTAGTCAGAAAGCAATTCTTTGTTTCTACTTTGTTGATTTCAAGAACTTTTCACCAAATCCTTTTTTATTATGTGAATATCAATGCATCCTACTAAAGATTAGCCTGATGTACAAACTACCCCTAAGTATTGCCTATTGAACTTGCATGTTGAACTTCAGTGTTCGAGTGTTCCACCCTTTTTTGTCATTGATATATGTACAATCCCCTTGAAAACCTCTATTAATTCCACCGAGACATTTCTAGTCCGTCCCGAAACAGATCCCAGCATAACAGAAGGGCCAAAGCAAAGAAACCTGTTTATGGATTCATGTGCCTAATTCAATAAAAATAACACGAGGTGTGCAATGAAGACTTGATTTATTGCAATGTTTAACTGGAACCCAAATGTGTTTCCACAGAAAATTCAGAAAATTTAATCCTTTAAATTGAAGAAAAAGTATCAGAAATTTGGAAATGAATGCCTACAGATGCACGGTAATGCACAATTAAGTAATGGAGTGTAGCGTATGTCCTACATACTTGGGTACAGTGGGGGGCAGCCATAGTATTAGAGCACCAATCTATGTATTGCAGACCATATGGCACATTTGTAGACCACTTGGATGCTGCAGCTGGTGCAAAATGAAGTTCCTATTTGCTTAGCAGATCTGGCAGTAGGAAAATACCTTATGCTAGTGTTATTTTTATTATACGTTCCCACAGTACAACTTTACACTTTCTAAAGTATGCTAAGTGTGCACAGGATTGCTAAACCTGTGTATGCTTTTGATGCTTGTTACCTGAAAAGCTCCTTTTTCTTCATGGTAAATCTCTTTTGATTTACCATTAAGTAAATCAGCATTTACTTCAGTAAATACTGAAGTATTGCCTCTGGTTTTCTTTATATCTTACTTTTCTTAATTTTAGGACAATTACAGTGCTAAAATCTTTCTTCATCTTGTTACTATTCACTTTCATTCTCCATAGCAATTTTTTTCATATTTCTTTTCTCATCTCACCAAATATTTCATTAAACAACCCCACTACGTTTTTCTAGGAAATGCTTCTCCAAGACCTGCCATCTAGAATGCCATTAATTACTGGAAGATTAGGAAATACTAGTGATTTATGTTCCTCAGTTACTAAGAGCTAGGTCTGGAAATATGTCACACCTTATTAAACAAATTGCATCCTACATACATCCTCTATAGCCAAGAAAAAAGGTCCTTTTTTAGATCTTTTTCCTCTCTATAGTCCATTTTTTTTTTTGTTTTTGTCCTATGGGGCTATTTTTTTTTTATTTTTCACTAGATGATGTTTGATAAAGTTCCCCAGTTCCCCAAAACTTCCTAATATGCTCAGATCAGTAATTTATTTCTTTTACCTGTCTCCATCACAGTACACCCTGTGATCAATCAATCTTATTATGATACAGTATCACAGCTATACAGGCTTGATTAATTACCCAGTTTTTCAAGGGTATCATTTACTATTAGAGGAAAAGAAACATTTCCTCTGGAATACACAAAGCATTTAGTTATTTCAATTTTAGAGGAAGAGTGATGAGCTGGGGTGATGACAGTAACTGGCAGTACTGATCCATGTTCCTCTAGACACCAAGCTCCTTCTTTAGCTTCTGTAAGTCTACTGAATGTGTCTAACTGTTGACCTGCATCAAATGAATATATGGTCCATTCTCCAGTTCTCCTCCCCTGATTCTGATATATGTCTTACAAAACAGAGGATTCTTTTTCTGTTTTCAGAAAAATGGGATGATCCTGAACACCTGTCAGAACTGCATCTAACAATTTTTCATAGAAAATTCATCTAAGAAAGCTGCCATTTTTTCACCCTGCCTCTATTAGAACCAACCTACATAATCACATAATGACCACAGCACTAAAACCTATTAAAGACACATTTTATTCTTTCTGAGTTGAAGTAGGAAATCTCAGATTCTCCTGCTATCCTTTTTCATATGGAAAACTGACCCATTAACATTTTGAATATGGGGAAGAAAACTTTCACTTTTGGATATACAGTCATACCTCCATAGTGAAACCTATGGGATGTGCATTTATGCAGGCATTCAGTGCTCCTATTGGATTTGCCTCTAAAATACTGAACCCAGTTGGTAACACTCCTCTGACACTTGTCAAGATGAAGATGCAAGCCCAGGGCTGATATTTCTGTGCTTTCCTGCTCTCAAATTCAGCAAAGCCCATACACACATATTTAGCTTTAAACATCTGCTTAAGCTCCTCCTGTTTCTGGAAAGCATTACTTTTCCTTTAACACTTTGCTGATTCAGACTGCTGGTTAGATGCCAGCTTCTATCTGAGATGTTAAATTAAAACCCCTTCTGGCTGGTTCCTTTGACCTGAAACCGGGAAAAACCAGCCCATGTAACTAAAAAAAAAAAAAATAATAATAATAATAAAAAAATTTAGAGGGATGTGCTTGCTATGGAGGCCTTATTATTATTATTGGTGTTGGGAGTTTTCCTGGTAATCGTTCTCTCATGGAATTATAAGAGGTCTTTGTTAAGTGAGTTACTGTTCTGTGTGTGCCTTTACAGAAGTTGTGAAGGTTTTCAGACGGTTAAAGAAAAAAATAAATCAACATCACACGGTGTTCCATTACATCATTCTACAAGTGCATCGTTTCCTTTAACATGTGGCTTTCAACTTCCAAGAAAAGTATTCCCAGTGACTGACGCCCCAATCCACGTCTGCCTTATCTCGAAAGAGATGCAGCTTTGTGCGGGACGACTTTCACCACCTATTTGACACATTCTTAACATTATTTAAATGTAGGAAACAGCCAGGGACGTCTCACGATAGTCTCTGCTGGAATTTCACCCAAGGCATTCACGGCGGCTGCCACCTCAAGCCCGATGTGTTGCACCAGCACCTTGGGTGCCGCAGGTCCGGGGCGGGGAGAGGAGAGGAGCTGCCGGGGGCCGTGCAGCCAGGGCAGCGAGCGAGCCGGGAGGACAGACCGCTGGGACGGGAGCCAGCTGCCAACGCTGGCCGGGGATGGGACGGAGCCGCCCATGCTGGGAGGGAGCAGGAGGGATGGGAAGGAGCCACCAGCGCTGGGAGAGAGCCTGGCGGGATTGGAGGGCGCAGGAGGGATGGGAGGGAGCTGCCGGTGCTGGGAGGGCGCAGGAGGGATGAGAGGGAGCTGCCGGCGCTGGGAGGGCACAGGAGGGATGGGAGGGAGCTGCCGGCG